>PVJH01000599.1:0-136181 GCA_004026705.1 Nesogale talazaci
CCATTAGGCGTTACACTGAATGCTCATTGGTTTAAAAGCACACCATATTTGGAATGGAATGTGTGCCCTCTACCTCATCTCATGCTCTGAGATAAATACTGCTGGCTGAGCCTTGAATAAACGGAGTTTGATCAGAATCTGTCTTGCTCCCCGTCTCTGTGTCTTTTCTTCATCCAGGTTCGTCGCTTCCTAAGGTCCCTACGTGAGGGTCTCGCTGGCCGAGACCCCAACAACACTCCTGATTGACAACACTCATCAAAATAGAAATAGAGGGACTTTCTCAATAAAATAAATTTCATATATTCAATATCCTAAGGCCAATATCTCACTGGAAGCAAGCCCCCTGAAAGGAAAAGTATATCAACCCAGTCTCACTTGCTGGGGCCTTAGGATGGGGACACCGAAAGCTGTGGAATGGAAACCATGGTACAAAGCAAAAGAGCCACACCAAGAGCAGAGACCAGGCAACAGGACCAAGAGCCAGAGCAGCAGAGAAGTGCCAAGACAACGGAACTGCTGCAGAGCATCTGGTGGTTTTCTGGCACATGCAGGCAGAGGCCCAGGGACTATGTATTAGGGAGGTTGAGTACCAGAGAGGAAGATGGCTGCTGTCCAAAGAGTGGTACCTCTGTGGATATAATTATATCCATAATGTTTTTTATGGCCCTGACTTTTGGCAAACTGTTAACTTTCTTAATAAGCATCTACTGTTTGAGCATTATCTGTTAATTCTGTGTGACTATTGCAATTAATTATCAGAATTATTGTTAGAAGAAAAGTAAAGTGTCATTGGAGACTCAATTTGTTTCATTATAGGGAAAAAGAAGAATGGAGTGTGGAGGGATGTTTGACCTCTGTGCTATGGCAGTTGACCTTAGGAAGATGTGGAGATGGATTTGTCATATTTGTGTAGCCAGAGAAGGTAAGATATAGTATCCATTTACTCACTTACATAAGTGCATAAATAATCCATGCATGACCACAAGATGACTTAAAACTCTGAAATCATCAGTACTACCCAAATCAATCTACAAATGTAGCACAATCCAACCTAGATTCCAGCATCTTTCTTTAATAAAATTGAAAAAAAAAAAACCCATT
Source organism: Nesogale talazaci (assembly GCA_004026705.1). Taxonomy (NCBI): domain Eukaryota; kingdom Metazoa; phylum Chordata; class Mammalia; order Afrosoricida; family Tenrecidae; genus Nesogale; species Nesogale talazaci. Next base: position 1,102 of record PVJH01000599.1, read on the forward strand.
AACTTCATATGGGAAGAAAGTAGACTAAGATAAGCAAACTGCTCCTTAAGAATGAGAGGTAAATAAAGTATGAGACTTCTCACCCTCAAAACTTAGTATATGCCCAGAGTAATCAAAACAGCCTGATACTTGCACAATGATAGGTACTTAGACAAACCGAAGAGACAATCCAGAAATAAATACACCCACCTATAGACTGATTCTTGAAAAAGGACTTATGCATATTAATTGAAGAAGTAGTCTCTTCAAAAATTTGTGCTGGTAAAATCAATTTTCACCTGCATAAGATCCTTACCTCATCCTACATCCCCAAACAAACACAAGATATATCCATGACCCAAAGATAAATCCTAGAACTAGATAGATATTAAATGAGAAAATAGAGACAAAATGATGGAGACTAATCAAGGGCATAAAACACTACTGAGATAATGAAAAGCATGCACAGTAGAAGATAAAATGGGTGAGTGGAACTATCTAAATTCATGACACTTATGCATAGCAAAAGAATTCATCGAAAAAGCGAAAAGAGACCCTGGGAGCTCTGTGACTCAGAGGTTACAGACTGGGCTGTGATGCAAAAAAGGAAAAAGAAAACCCACACACTGGGCAAAATCTTAAGAATAAATCAGACCAAGGGATATTTAAAAATATATATTAGATGAACATCTGAGCAATAAAAGGATAATAATAATAATAATAAAAAGATAGGCAGAGCTGAACCCCAGTGGCATACTGATTGTGTGCGGGACTGTGCCTCACTGAGTTGGCAGTTCAAATCCAGCAGCAACTCTCCAGGAGAAAGGCTGGGTCTCCTACTCCCACCAGAGGGCAGTGATACCACAAACAAATAGGCAGAGAATATGAACAAATTCATACAACTAACAAATATATAAAAGCACCTGAAATCACTATCTATCTAAGAGATACAATTTAAAACAATCATGAAAAACAATCCTATACCTGAACTGATAGCAAAGTTAAAACAAAAAGAAGAAAATAATAATTTCTGTGAAAGTTGCCAAAAGATTGGAACAGTCATACTCCTGGTGGGATTGTGAAACTGTGCAACAAGTGCAGACAGAATTATGGTACTGCTTCAAAGTAGTTCGAATAGACATTCCATATAATCCAAAAATCCCTTTACTGATTATATTCTCTAAACAAGTGTGAATCAAAACACAGATGAATAGATGCACACCTACATACATTGCATAACTGGTCACAATGGCATGGGTATGGAAAACAACTAAACGCTCAACAGTTGAGGAATTACTTGTGGGATCTGACCCACAACTAAATGCGTCCTTGGGAGCAGTTGTGCAATTATGGAAAATAAGATAGAGCAGCGAGGCACAGGGACTCTCCATTCCTGACACTGGAATCAATTGCTCCAATATACTTTTCAATGGGTATACATAATTATGGGACTTGTTTCAACAGGCATACACGTAATAGAGTGAACATGTAATAAAGTGAATGGATAATAAAATGAGCCAGCAGCCTAACTTTTTATGTAATTGAGGGGAACAACCCATGATTCATGTCAGGAGAAGATGTCAGAAGGGAGTTGGCTACATTTCAAGTGGGTGGATCTGATTGCTTATAACTTCAGATAACCTCCGGATGCATAATGAAACAGGCAGGTGCAAATAAGAGAGATATTTTATGAAAGTTCCTTTATGGAGGTGTGTAGTGGGGACAATTTTCAGTATTGAAAATGTGTGGTTAAAAAAAAAAGAAAATGTGTAGTAAGAGTCAGTTCTATCTGATAACCATGAGAACCTTCCCTCACAAAAATCAGCCTTCCAAACCCCATGATTATGAGCATAGAGAAATTGGCTGTTTACATTCTCATCTAGTCCCCAGTCTCCACAATTAATAAACTGGTATATATACATATTGAAACATTATACATTGTTAAGGAATAACGATGAAATTTTGGAGCACTTCATAGCATGAATGGACTTGGAAAATTTATTCTGAGTGAAATTCGGAAATAAAGAAGGAAAAATATGAGATCACAATTATAAATACATTTTTTAAAAGAGTAGTTTTCATACCAAAGGGGGAAATATCTTGACGCTTACAGGTGGGTGGGGACAGGTAAGATGAAACAATAGACTAGAGGGTGACAGATGTTAACTTAAGCGAAGCATAAGATAGTATTCTACCAGAGGGAGAAAATGAATAAGTGGGAACTGGGCAAGTTATTGGGAGGTTTGATAAATAATCTGAATTGTGTAATATAAAATAGATGACCTTAATATAAATTTCAGATCATTCAAAATGATATTGTCTAAAAGACAGAAAATAAACACACTACACAAACACAAACACACAAACACGTCACAACAGTACCAATACACACCACAATACACATAAATGGAGAAAATATGAAGTTGTCAAGAATTTCATTTTTCTTGCATCCAGAATCACAGTTAATGGACTCAGGAGGTAAGAAATCAAGTGGCATGTTCCATTAGGCACATTTTGTGCTTAAGACCTTTTTAAATTGTTGAAGAGCAAGAGCATTGCTTTGATAGCTATGGTGTGCCTGACTGCTGCCATGGTATTTTTTCAATCACCTTATAGGGATGTCATAGTAAGAGAATAAATAAAGAAAACCACAGAAGAATTGCCACAGTGGATTCAAGCATGGTAATGTTTCGTAGGATGAGTCCTTACAGTGTTTCCTTCAGTTGTATTGTGATAAGTAGGTTTTTTGTGCCATCCATGCCAATGAACACATATGGGATTAATTGATGGGCATTTTGATTGAAAGGCAGAAAGATAAATGGCTTGGTGAGCCTCGCCTTTCTGGTCTCTTGCTCTCTAATGATCAAACCAGTGTGTGTCTGCTTTATCTATTTCTCTGCTTCAACTTATGAGCTACGTTACCTGGGAAACACCCAACCGAGCAGTATGTCACTGTAGCTTGAGGTTCCTTCAAGATCTGCTTCACCATGCTGCTAAAGTATGCATCACTCGAGCTGGGGACTGTTGGTCCCTGTTATAGGGCTGACTGTTGATGACCTGCCTTACTCTTTGCTGAAGGTGGCCAGATACCCTGAATTGCTCTACAGAGGACAACAATGCCCCTCAAGATGCCCCTCAAGACTTGAAGCACAGCCAGTGTCTCTCAGCTGTCTCAGAAGTGAGTTGCACTATGCCATTTGTACTGTTCTAAAAGCGAATTAGCTGTTTATTATGTTGTATATTTATCGACCTATATGTGTACATACATACATACATACACAAACACATATGTGTATGTAAAATCATAGTGTCCTGGTCTTGATTCTCTAGAGAACCCTGTCTAACAAATGTACATACAGCTGTAACGAGATGGAACTACTGGAGGGCAACTCACAACGCCAAAAATGGTTTGAAAGGGTTTCCAAAAAAGTAAATAACCTCTTCCATGTCTTTGAGTGCTTCAATCACCTAATTTCCAGTCTTGGATCAGCATTGTATGGTGTTGTGCTTAAAGAATTCCTTTTACAAGTAATCTGTGAACTGAAGAAAGGTGGTGGTGGTGGGGCGGGAATCTTAATTCAGTGCCAAAGTAAAAATAGAAGTTGAAATATTTTCTTTATTTCTGCTTGAAAGTCAGTTTGACTTGACTGAAAGGAGATTTTCATTTCACTTTGGGACACTGGATAACCTGTAGCTTTAAGAGCACAGAGATTTTACCCCTAGCACACACATACCATTTCCATTGACAAAACATAAGTCAAAGGCAGATTTGTTTGAAGAACTTGAAGAGAACTGGGGCTTGTGTTACGATTTCTGATGACTCAACAGATAAGTATTTGACTGCTAACTCAAACATCAGTTGGCGACTATCTAGAGCACTGGTGGCAAAGTGGTTACGAGTTGGGCTGCTTACTGCTAAGTCAACAGTTTAATCTCTCTAGGTGCTTCATTGGCGAAAGATAAAGCATTATCCTCCAATAAATAATTATTGTCTCAAAGTCACCCTAGAGGGTCATCCTGAGTCAGAATTGGAGTGATGGCAGCAACTTGTTGTTTGAATGTCTCTGTAGCAGAAAGACGTGATGATCTGCTTCCATGAGACTTATAACTAAGAAAACTTTCTGTCTCATAGAGTAGTTTTATAATCAAGAAAACTTTCTTTCTCATAGAATAGCCAACTAGAAGGCACACAACAGCAGAATCTGCATCCTGGGAATCTGTATATGAGTCATCACTGAGATAGTAGGACTTTATGAATTGTACAAGACATATACTCCCAACAACTGATTGGGACTTTGGGGTAAAGCTACATCATTCAATGCTTAGTATGATTGAAGAAAGGCTAGTTTCCCCTCTGAACTTTATTACAATCAACTGATCATTTCCAGGAGAATTGTTTAGCAGACATGAAATAAAGTGCAAATAAGTCTATGTGTGTCACAGTAACACAGACATGTGAAAACATTTTCAAGATTTAAAGAAAAAACAATGGATACTATTGGATAAAGGATACTGTTCTGATACTATATCTTCTATTAATAGCACCACATTTAGTACAGAAAATCTGGTAAAATAATTTTAAAATAAAGTTGTGATACAATCTTAGCAGACTAAATATCAGATTATACACTGAGATATCCCCTCATTCTACCCACCCCACGCCCACCTTGTCACTGAATCTATTCCCCAATTTTTGCAACTCCTAAGTGTAAGGGGAAAGATAGAGTTCTGCTTTATTCACCAATGCAAACAGTAGCTGTATCAGTTAAGCATGCACATCCACCTCAAACACATTACGAGCCTTTGACTCCACCTGTGGTTTTCAGGCAGTGCCCGTTATCACAGCCCAGAAACATGGAGAAGTTAAACTTTGTGATGTGAACTTTAAACAATGAAAGTTAAGTTGTGGAGCATAAAAAAGCTCTTTGTTCTTTAAGCAAATGGACCGGACCACCACCTTTCATGTCCAAAGGGAATGGAAGGATGCTGACAGTTCTTCTAGAGTAGCTGCTTGAATCTGCTGTTGGTCTGTGTCTCTGTTTGAGGTAAGATGGCCGCATTGTCTGCTGCTCTCTGGTAAAAGTTGCAGAAAGCAGTCACCTGCAAACATCAGTTTTTCCATTTTCCCATGTCATATCTTCCCCTGTCTTGGAATAATCTGGACTCATACTTCATTATATGCCTCAAGAATCCTAGCATGAGCATGCTGCCTATGTAATTGAAAGACGATATAAGTCTTCCCCTCAAATAAAGCTCTGACCTCTCGAGTGTCTGTGTTTCTGGGATCCCTGTGTCCTAGCCTCTGTCTGCCTATTTTGTGTTTAAGTTTCTCATTGCAAATTGCTCCCCTCTTGAACCTGTTGTCATGTAAGATAAAAGCTGGTTTCAACAAGAACTAAGTGAATGAATGTCATCCATGGTGAGATTAAAAAATAGTGTATAAATCAGTAAATTTCAGGAAATAGCTAATTCATACCTACCAACAGTTCTTGTCAACTTAAACCCATATTGAACCCATAGGGTAAGAAATTTTCAAAATTATAAGTATTCTTGGAGTAGGCAGTCTTATCTTTCTCTCAGAGTAGCTCATGGGTTTGGATTGCCATCCTCGTGGTCAGCGACCTTGGATGAATCCATGCAGCCCAGGACTCCTTTGCACATGCATTGCTACAACCAAAAGAGGGCCTGGACTTGGGTGGCTCTCAACCTTCCTACTGCTGTGGCTCTTTAATCCAGGTCCTCATGTTGTGGTGATGCCCCAGCCATAAAATTATTTTTGTGGCTACTTTATAACTGTAATTTTGCTACTGTTATGAAATGGGCAACCCCTGTGAAAGGGTTGTTCACCCCCCAAAGGGATTGGGAAACACAGTTTGAGACCCGCTTACCTAGAGGATTTAGCCTATCAGAATGCAATGGTAGAAATAAGACTAGAGATTGAGATTGACACTGCTCAACAATTTGCCCTGAAATGAAGATTCATATGATCCAGAATATTCTCAGTGCTCAAAGTGTCTGTGGTTTTTAGTAAAGTGACCAGATTTTCAGTGGGACACCTTTGACTGGGGGAAAGGGAGGGGGATCCTTGATTAAAAATTTGGTCTATATGGAGCAACAAACATGTTTATAGAATACAAAATTAGTATTGTAATATATTTCTTTATTTTTAAATGCTGCGGAACAAATTTTTAAAAAGCTGGATGTCTGGTCACCTTACTAATCTTAGGGATACTGTGCAGTAGATAGGGGTGGTAGAGTAGAAGCTGCAGATTCCCAGTGCTTTGAATCAAAGTCATGTGTTTAAATGTTGCTTTCCAATAAATTAAGTCTAAAATATGGCCTATTGCTTCCCATTGACTAAATTAATCACTTCTGGCTTGCCTTTTGCAATTGCTTACTTTACTAAGACTTTTGTAACTTCTTTGTTTATCCTTCATCATTTTTAGGAAACATTTTTAATGATGGCCATATTTATTTTAAAATAAACATACCACTAACAAAATGCAAGACTGAACTAAATAAATCATTTTAATCTGTCAATGAATTTGATAAATCAATGAATTCTTAGATTAAATCAGAATATTACTTGTTGTATTTCAACCTGATTTATTTAATACTATTTATAGTTATATAATAAATGTAAAGATAAATAGCATTTCAAAAATGTTTGCTTATTTTTATTATTTAATATCTTTCCTATCACCTCAGTTCTAAGCTTTAATGTTAGAGTAAGAATAATCAAAATAATATTATTTTCACTTGCAAGTAACCCATGCTGATCACTAAAAAGACACCTGATTCAATCATAAATAACATGCAAGCAGTTTAGCTGGGACAATGCAACAATCTGTGTATCTTGACTATTAAATCTGATAGGATGACAAATACAAATAATTAAGATGACTTCAGCTGAGTATTAGTTCTATGCTTAGGAAGAGTAAATTTTATCTAATCTTTATAGACAATATTTAAGAGCAAAAAGTCAATGTGATCCATTAGTATGAGGAAAGATCAGCTGAGAGCAAATTAAAATTTTTTTTAGTATAATCAAAAACTGGCAAATCTAAAGATGCTCTCAATAATATTTTTTAAGTGAAAAGTTCTAAAAAAAAGTAGAAATGAGTGTGCTGTACATGTGAGAAGCAAGAAACAGGTAAGAGTATTTCTTGGTAATGTTAGACAAAGAAGTGAGGATCCACATCATACAGGATCTTGTGTCATGGTTCTCATCTTATTTCAGTGTCAATGAACATTTATTGACAGTATGTAAAGCATGTAAAAATTAGATCAATTTTATATTGAAAAATGATTACTGCACATAACAACAACAAAACTGTATGTGTCAATAAAAGGAGCTAGAATTGTTAAAAAGGTTGAATCCCAATTCTCATTCTTTGCAGCTGGCTGGTGACACCATTGTACAGATAAAGAAGACTAAAGGATTAGCAAGTGTTTGTCTTCTGAAAACTTTTTTGTATATATGAAGTTTGACATATGTTACATATGTTACATATGAGTATTGGGGCTGAGCCCCAAGGGTGTAGTGGTTGAGTCCGGAACTGCGGCACACTGGGTTGGCAGTTGAAATCCAGCAGTAGCTCTCTGGGAGCAAGGCTGGGCCTCCCACTCCCACCAGAGGGCAGTGATGCCCCCCCCCACACACACACACACAAAGAAAATAATAGTATTATGTAACCTATTGGACAAAGAATTATGTATCTAAGATCAATACTTAGAGATAAAGTGGTTACATATAGAATAATGGCTCCTAAGATGACCTCATTTGGAGGCACCAGGAAAATAAATAACTCACTGGAGCCCAGATACATATAGACCCTCTGTTTCACGTTCCTGTTGACAAATCACATTGAGCTTTGCTGATGGCAGCCAGAACCTTGGAGCTGAATGAGTCAGGTGGAAACCCCAGTCAACACTAAGATGTTTCCACAATCACTGGATCCAGAAGACTTTCCAAACACTGCCTTGTGATCTTCCTTTGGTCAACATCTTTGCATGTGTTGTGTGATGCTGAAGAGATATAGACAGACTGGTAAAATCAGAAATATAGACAAATATTGGCTTTATGGACTTGATCTAGACTGGACTAGAATGTTTTCTTAATATACAATTACTCTCCTATATAAAGTTTTATATTACCCACACATGTGTTTATGAATTTGTTTCTCTAGTCCATCTGAATTAACACAGTATACATGTCCACATGTTCAACCAAAAAGGAAGAAACCAGCATTCCGAAAAGACAATGATTTATGAAGAAAACTAAAGTTGTATTATTTCATAAAAGTCAACATAGAGTCACTTTTTGTTGGGGGCTGGTGGCCGCCCAGGCCAGGATTATGGACGTAGCCAAACTTAGCAGTTTCCTGATTGCATCAGCCTCCCTGAGACCCCGCCCTGAGACCACTGGCGGCTGCAATTCTCTGATAGACTGAAGTAACTGGACCTTTACTGCCATTAGGCGTTACACTGAATGTTCATTGGTTTAAAAGCACACCTTATTTGGAATGGAATGTGTGACTTCTACCTCATCTCATGCTCTGAGATAAATACTGCTGGCTGAGCCTTGAATAAACGGAGTTTGATCAGGATTTGTCTTGCTCTCTGTCTCTGTGTCTTTTCTTCATCCAGGTTCGTCGCTTCCTAAGGTCCCCACGTGAGGGTCTCACTGGCCAAGACCCCAACAACTTCTCGTTATTAGCAATAGTTAGACTCAATGGATGTCAGAAGCACAAAGATCCCGCTGGCTCAAACACCTACTTTTTTTATTAAGAAAACTCAGAGCTAATGAATGGATGGATTGCAAAGGAAATGATCCTTGAGTTCACCCAAATGGCCCATGTGTTAAGCAAGGTTGACTAGAGAAAAAGATCCAGTGACACTCATATATGTGCAAGGAAGAGCTTTATATTAGGAAACCATATATCACAAAAATATCCGATCGCCATCCAACTGAACACTAGAAGTTGGATACTAATCCATAAGTCCCTCTTCAGATTCACGTAGTCACATGCAGCACTACAAATACAGGAACATCACAGGCCGGTGGTGCTAACTCATGTGGATCCAATATCAGGGGAAACATTTCCAGCACCTTTCAGGGTGTCCATGAAATAGGACAGTCCAAGCAGAGAGAGAAGTCTCCAGAGAGAAATATTTCTTAGTGTTTCTTAGAACCTCTTTGGGAGGTTCTCTGGCTGATTGACCACTTTTCTTACAACCTTATCTTCTTACAAGTTCCATGTTGAAACAGACCAAACTATCAAAATCAAGAAAGCAAGGCACACTCACGGAGTAGCTTCTCAGGGAATCAGCTGGGTCAACAAAACTCAATGCAGATAAGTCAGCTCAGAAGTTTACTGTAACTCTTTTTGAAATTTTAAAGGGATGGGTTTTATATATTCTCTTTAATAATACAAGCTGGTCACAGAGATAAACTATAAAGACATTTTAAGAATATGGAAACTGCTTTGGTGAGAAATTGACCAGGAAAGTTTTGCGAAGAAAATTTTCCTTCACATCAAAACACTTGCTTATTCTTTGAGGGTAGTAAGGATTGTTCTACAAGGATGTCTCTTGAAAACTGTATGACATCTACATTATAGTGCTGATCTTGCCACTTAAAAATTCACCACTACCACCACCCTTACACTTGATCTTAGCCAAAAGACAGAGAAGCTATCCCACCACCCTCAAAAAAAAAAAAAAAAAAGCAAAACAAAAACCTCAAAGAGCAATTTAAAAAATGATTCAAATCCTTTAATAATTTGGACATGCTACAAATCAGAGAGTACATACCTCTTTGGGGAAGAGTTAGAGATGGAAGCAGTACCTTCAGAATGTTATACATGGAAGGGTACATTGAGAAACAATAGCTTCACAATTTATTTTTCTTCAATGTTTTTATGATTCTACAGCAATATTTTTTGCTTTATAGTCATATACTCAACATATATTCCCAACATCAGAATTCAAATTCATGAATTCTTTCTTTTACATTGTCCGGCTTCCCCATGCATATAAGGCATTTATAGACACCACAACATGGGTCAGATATGCTTTAGTCATGAGTGTGATACTTTGGGATTTTGCTACTGTAAAGAGTGGTCTTTCTTTTTTTAATTAAAAAATAATTTCATTGGGGGCTCATACATTGTTTTTCACAATAGATAAATAACCATACTGTGCCAAGCACCTTCACATGTCTGCTGCTGTTATCATTCTCCAATCATCTGTCTTTTCCCTTGAGACCCTGGTTTCGGCTTTTCCATCCCTTCCCCTTTTCCCCTATTCTCCTGTCCCCACCAACCCTCAATACTTTATACATTATTATTGTTCTGTCATATCTTACACTGCTCGACCTCTCCCCCAATCCACTCCTTTGATGCCTGTCCTCCAAATAGGAGCTTGTGTGTATATCCTTGCAGTAGGTTCCATCTCTCTACCCCACCTTCTCTCCACCCTTCCAGCAGCTCCAGTCTAACCACTGGCCCGAAGGGGCGCATCCTGGAGGAGTGGTCTTTCATAGTTGATTTGCCCAGTGTAATACTTCATTTGATTTTTTTATATAGATGTTGATCATTGATCCGAGTAGAATGAAATAATTGATTATTTCAATTTCTTATTCATCTATAATGGCATTGATTATTAAGACAATCATGAGTAATTTTGTTTTCTCCATATTTGTAAGTAATTTCTACTATAGGCTGTATTGTTTGGTTTTCATCAGTAAGTACTTCTAGTTGCCTTTGTGTCTATCTTTGTCATAAGCATAACTGTACTAGTAAATGAATGTTTCATCAAACTTGATGCCATGTTCTTCTTGGTAAAATCCAATTTCTGTCACATATCTTCTTAAATTTTAACTGGGTAATCTCTATAGTTTATGAATGTGTTGCCATATAGGGAAAAAAAGCCACATTGCAGATGTGATTTGAGTTATGTTCTTTAAAATGGGGAGGTTGATGGATTATTGGTTGGGCAAAATAATCACATGGATTCTTGAAGTGAAGCTGCTTTGCTAGCTACTATCAATAAGAGAGACATTAGAAAGATATCAATAGCACACTTACACTCAACTGATTAGAATAGGGGTGTTCACACTTTTTCAGCATGCGGGCTACTTATAAAATGATCAAGCAAAATGATCAGCCAACTACAAAAATTCAAAATATATATTTATTTTTATTTATCCATTTATTACATTTATTCATAAATGCATTGAGGATTCTTTATATGTACAATATATGTCTAAGTACCTTGCATAACTGCATGAGTCCATACTGCACAACACAATACAATTAACTATGTACATTTTTTTGTCATTACCTGAGTTTACTCTGATGGCTTGCATTGAATGGAATGAGCCAGGGATGCTGTGTTAGTCTGGGTAGACTAGAGAAAGAAATTTCATAGAAACGCATATAGATAAAAGGAAAAGATTTATATACAAGAGGAATAGGACATTGAGCCGAGTCCAGTTCAAGGTCATAAGTCCAATATTAACCCAATATTGTCCAATTAGTCCAATATTAAAATTGCTCGAAATTAGTCTATAAAGTCTCCTTCTGACTCACAAAGTCACAGGTCAGTGGGTGCAGAATCCCGGCTCTGGCAGGGATCTCCCCATGGCTCCTCCCTTCCAGGGCTCAGGGTCCATCAACAACAAAAGCAGCTCATCGCTGGCAGAGGTCTCCATGTGGCTGCCTCAGCTTCAGAGGTCTGGCTCCATCAGGGGAACGCCGTGTGGTCTCTCCACTGGCTGCTCCAGCTTCTCGGACACCAACATCTTGCCTTGTCCATGATTCATCGTCTCTCAGATTAACTCCCAACAATTGCTGAAGATAGCTTCTTATCTTCATGAGGGAAATATCGCGAGATTTCCCAGAAGTCTCAGGAGAAAACCATGCCCACATAGAGACCTCATTGGCTACTCAATGGCTATCTCTAGATTAACAGGCTAGACTTCACCCCTACATTTCAATCATAAAATTAACACCAGCACATGCATAGTCCAGAGAGTAGCTGCTGTAGGCCAAACTGAAGTACACTTCTGAAAGATCATCAGTCATGGTGGAATGGCACTTGGACTTAATGATTTTTATGTGGGAAAAGGCTGACTCACATAAATAAGTAGAGCCAAATAATGCAGATAAAGAAGTAGCACATTTTCTCAAGTTTGGGTATTTTCTTTCTGAGATTAAGCTCCAGAACTATTCTTGCACTCTGGACTTCACCTGAATGTGAGCTTGTTGTGTTGAAATTTCATTTTACAGTCCAGAAGAGTTCAGGTGAAATAATTTTCCAGTTTTTTAATGCGAAGGAATAAGCCTCAACATCTTCCCCCAAAGGGTAGTAGATTTATATAATGATCAGCTCACGCAAAGAAAGGTCTTGAAAGTGTTTGATTTAGCTTGTCAGTTTTGCTCCACTTAGCACAGTTGTTTGTGCATGTGTTTGACATGTAAGATTGCATCTGATTGACTGCACTGTACATGAATTAAGTGATGGGATTGATGATAGGCTTAGGTCTACTTTTTTCATGCCAGTTGATCTACCCACACTACATTTGTGATCTACTAGTAGATCAGGAGGGATGTACTGAGTGCCCCTGGATTAGCATACGGAAGAGTGTCCAGTCGAGTAATACGAATGGCCTGCAGAAGATGGAAAGCAGGCATATAGATTCTATTCTAACTGACTACAGCTCTGAAAATGCTTTGGTTTTATCTTAACCAAACTAAAAATTCACCACCAAAGAGTCAATTCTGATTTATTGCAACCCTATGGAAGAGAATAGAATCCCCCCTCTGGGTTTCTTCGACTGTAACTCTTTACTAGTGTAGAAAACCACATCTCTCTCTTGCTGAGTTGCTGGTAGCTTGACCGAATATGTGACCCGTTACACTATCAGAGTTCATAAATTTCAGTGTCCCCAGAAAACTTTTCTTTTCTTCCAGCTTATGTTTCTTTATAACATGTATAGAATTCTCACCCTATATTTACAAGTTCTTATTTATTGTTTAATTTTTAATGTTACATTATAAATTAAAGAGGGACGGATATTATTCTCAATCACTCCACAATTCTTATTTCATGTTTTGCTCTTAAAGTTTGAAGATTATTTGGGCTGAACCCCGGTGGTGTAGTGGTTGTGAGTACGATAGCAGCTCACTGGGTTGGCAGTTCAAATCTAGCAGCAGCTCTCCAGGAGCATGGCTGGGCCTCCTACTCCCACCAGAGGGCAGTTATGCCACCCCCCCAAAAAGTTTGAAGATTATTTTATTCATAAGAGTTCCTGAGTGTTGGTTGAAATAATTAGAATTAACTAGACAATACACTCCAATCTGCTTTTCATTCTCACAACTTAAAATATTCTGGTTCAGCTATTTCCAAGTATGAAAATAATTAAAGATGCAATTTTTCATGTTTCATGACTGCTTAGAAATGTTCTTCCAACAGAACATTATCATGCCCAAGCTATATGTTTAACTCTAGCCTGTTTATCTAAATTGATATGTTCAATAGATTCCTGGGCAGTAATATTCCACTAGGCTATTTTTCACCTAAAATTAAAATTGCATAGTGTGCTAGTATCAAATATGTCTAGCATCACTCTAAACAGATAGTGAAAACATAACTTTATCCAAATATACTGGTTCCTATATATTTTACTGGAATTAAAAATATGTCATTAGTCTCATTTTTGGAATACAGAATGCTGTTAGAGATTTAGAGAAAGAGTGGGAGTAAGGCTTAATTAATTTATTCTCTGTAGGCATATATTTCTTAGAAACTGGAAGTTAAAATGATATTCCTCTTTGTCTAAGAGACCTTTGATCTCAGCCTTACTCTCTGGGGTTGCAATCTTTGGAAACAGCCCGTTACAGGCGCCAGGTTTCTGAATGCAGAGTTACTCATGCCGTGATCTGGAGTAATATATTTTTGTCACTAGAATCAACTAAATAAGGAAATTAATTTTTGTTTTAATATAGAAATTTTAATATAGAAATTTTTGTTTAATATAATAGAAAGCAATAGCAAAATAGACTAAAGTAATGTATGCATAGAAAAGCACGTTTGATAACATAGTCCAATTTCCTTTTCTCATTTTCAGGTTAGGGAGCAATTCCTTTAATTACTTTCTTTGGATCACACCTTTAAAAATAGAATTTGGATTATTTTTTTTGACTTAGAATAAGTGATTTATCAACTAAGCTATTTATTACTTTATTAGACATTTAGTGGAGGAACTGCCCTTTCCTCAAATATGAGAAAAAATGAATTACAATTATCATATATATAAGGAATTAGTTTCCTAGTGCTGTTATAAACAAAAATAGAAAAAGTGGGCAGCTGTAGCAAATCAAAGTAACGTTCTCACTGTTTCTAGACCAGTTATCTGGATTCACAGTATTGACTTAAGGGGAATCATTTTCTTTTTTTATTACCTGTGGAGGAAGGCCCCTGCTAGTTCTGGGTTTCTACTGCTAGGTTATCTGCATGACATCTTTCTTCCTCCATCTCTACTTGCTAGTTTTCATTTCTGTTCCATCTCAAAAGAGATTGACTAAAAATTGACAATAATTCTGCCTCATAAGCATACAGAAGTTAACCTATTTTCAAAGGGAATTGTAAAAGCAGGGAGAGCCATTAGTTTTTGAGACACATTTCTTTCATTTTTGTTTTAAATCATTTTATTGGGGACTCATACAACTCTTATAACAAGCCATACATACATCCTTTGCATCAAGTACTTTTGAATATTTGTTGCCATCATCATTCTCAAAACATTTGCTTTCAACTTGAGCCTTTGATATTCGCTCACTTTACTTTCCCTTATCCACCATGAGCCCTTGATAATTTATAAATTATAATGATTATGTCATATCTTACACTGTCAGACCTATCTCTTCACCCACTTCCCTGTTGTCCATCCCCCAGGGATGGGGTAATAAGTAGATCCTTGTGAATAGGTTCCCACTTTGTACTCAACCTTCTGGCCATCCTCCCACTATCGCCACTCTCACCACTGGACCTGAAAGGATCATCTGTCCTGGAGTCCCTGTGTTTCCAGTCTTCATCTCTGTTTCAGTAATTCCTCTGTTACATTGCCCTTGATCAAGCCCTACCAGACCTCTTACAACCTTCTCACTGCTGATTCTGGATCACTTGTTCCATTATCTTTGGGTTGGTTTACTAAAACCACTTCCTTTTCCGTACCTCCCTCTCTCCCATGTACCCCTGGTATATGTACCCCGGTACATGTACTCCCATGTACCACTGGTACCATGTTCCTGTTGTTTTCTCTTTCTCTGGTCTAGCAGGATTTGTAAGGTAGACTTGGGATCATGATAGTCAGGGGTGGGGAAGGGGGGAAGCATTTAAGGAAGAGAGGAAAGTTGTCCATTTCATTGTTTCAACAGTGCACTCTGATTGATTTGTCTCCTCTCTGTGATTCTTGTGTAAAGGAATGTGTAGTTGCCTACAGATGGGTGTTGGGTTTCCAACCACACTCCCCCTCATTCACAATATGTTTTTAAATTTATTTTTTAAATCATTTTATTGTAGGCTCATACAACTCTTATCATGATCAATACATACATCTTTTATAAGCAGACTACAGTTATACATTTGTTACCATCATCATTCTCAAAACGTTCTCCTTCTACTTCGACCCTTGGTATCAACTCCTCATATTTCCCTTCCTTCCCCAGTCCCCCTGCTTCATGAACCCTTAATAGTTTATAATTTATCATTATTTTGTCACATTGTACACTGTCCTATGTGTCCCTTCACCTACTTCCTTGTTGTCCATACCCCAGGGTGGAGGTTATATGTAGATCTTTGCAATTGGTTTCTACTTTCTTTTTTTTTTAATTTGATCATTTTTTAAATTAAAAAAAATTTATTTAATCATTTTATTGGAGGGTGGGGTGGAGAGTGGAAGCCAGCTACTGGGATCTGCAGACTGTTTCCTAGCTGAAGGACGGACGTAGGGAGGAGTGGGCAGGGGGAGATGTCGGGCAGTATAAGATATGACAAAACAACAATGATTACAGAGTAATGAGGACTGGTGGAGAGGAGGGAGAGCTTGGAGGGGGAAGGAAGGGGGGCTCATATCAAGAGCCTCATTCACAGTATCATGATTTTTTATTTTTTGATGCTTGATACCTGATCCCTTTGACACCTCATGATCACACAGGCTGGTGTGCTTCTTTCATGTAGGCTTCGCTTTTTTTTCTGAGCTAGATGGACACTTATTTACCTTCAAGCCTTTAATCTCAGATGTTACACATTTTGATAGCCAGGCATCATCAGCTTTCTTCATTACATTTGCTTATGCACTTGCTTTGTCTTCAGCGATCGTGTTGGGAAGGTGAGCATCATGGAATGCCAGTATAATAGAACAAAATGTTCTTGCATTGAGGGAGTACTTGAGTTGAAGACCTATGTCCATTTTACCCTAATACTAAATCTATACAAAAACATGCACATAGATCTATTTCCCAATCGTTATATATAAATATATTTACATATATATGTGCATGTCTGTATTTAGACCTCTATAAATGTTATTTTGATTCCTCATCCTTTCTTCTATTTCCTTTCACTTTTCTCTTGTCCCACTCTCATGCTCAGCCTTTGTGTTAGTCTGGGCAGACTAGAGAAACAAATTCATGGGCACACATATGGATATGAGGGAATGGCTTATATACAAGATGAATGGAATATTGAGAAAGCATCCCAACTCAGTCCAGTCCAAAGTTATAAGTCTGATATTAACCCATATGTTTGATACCAGTCTATAAGATCTCCTTCCAACTCATGAAGTCACAAGTCAGTGGGTGCAGTGTCTTGCATATCCAGCCGGGGTAGAGGCATCCCAGCGCTGACAGGGATCTCCCCATGGCTGCTTACTCCCAGGACTCAGGGTCAATCAGCAGTGTCCATTGGTGGTAGAAGCATCCCCGTTCTGGCAGGGATCTCTCTGTGACTTCTCCAGCCCCAGAGACCTGGTTTCCTCAGGGCAAGCCCATGTGGCTTCTCCTTTGGCTCCTCCAGCTTCTCGGATGCTGCCATCTTGTCTTGTACATAGTTCATTATCTTGGAGACTGACTCCCAACAACTGGGTAGATAGCTTCTCATCTTCACGAGGGAAGTATCACAAGATTTCCCAGAAGTTTCAGGACAATGCCTTGCCCACACAGAGGCCTCAATGGCTACTCAATGGCTATCTCCAGATTAACAGGTTAGACTCCACCCCTACAGCTCAATCATGAAATTGACATTTCGAATACATGACTGCCACAGCCTTCATTTGGGTTCAAGTAATTCCTCTCAGTTACATTGCCTTTAATCAAACCCTACCAGACCTCGTCCAACCTCCTCACCATTGATTTTGTATCTCTTGTTGTTCCCTTGTCTTTGGGATTATGAGCACTTCCTTTCCTCTACCACCAGCTTGCTCTCTTTCCCATGTACTGCTAGAACCATTGATCCTGTTGTTTTCTCTTCCAGATTGTTTATCCTGTCTTTCTTATCTAAATGAACCTGAAGAGACAATAATATACATGAAAATAAGACAGAGCAAAGCAAAGCACCAAGAGAAAACAAGACAATAACGGCAAACTAGTGATAAAAAAACAATAACCTGTAAATAGTTCATAAGGTCTGTTTGCTGACACTTAGGAATATTTTCTGGTCCAGTCTAAACGGATGCCACCCTATGATCCCAAAGAACAGCAATTTTTGGTACTTCTTCAGGTCTTTCTTACAATGCTCCCCTTGCTGTTCTGTTACACGCCTTTAGTGTTTTGCCTCAGTGTGGGTGGGGTCATATCGAGAACAATTCAGACACAGTGTCTCCATTATGGGTCATTGAAGGATGCCATATCTCATAGTGGGGGCAGCCATATGGTCCTTTCTGTGCATTGGCTGTTTTGAGCTGGGAGGTGGGTCCGAATGTACAACACATTTTTTGTGAATATACTTCAACCCATGACAATTCTCCCCTGTCACCCCTAAATTCATATCTTTGCACATGCAAAATATATTCATCATATCATCCCACAGTCTTAAATTAAATCTCATCTTATGAATAATATAAATCAAAATAAACTCCAGCGTGAATATTCTTGTTTACCTATGAAACTCTGAAATCCAGGCTATAAGTTATCTGTCCCCTGGATATAAGGCTATAGAGGGACAAAGTAGACATTTCCATCAAAAATGGGAGAAATTAGAAGGAAAGAAGAGGATAGGAGGTCTAAAGCCTAGCAAAACATTTTATAATATCTCTTTATTTTAATCATCCCTTCTCACCGACCAACTGGCCCTAACTTCTCGTCTCTCAGTATTGGCCATGATCTTGAAATTTGAGATGAAGGCTCTTAGGATTTAGGTCCATTGTTCAAACCTAAAGGAATAGGAACTCTGCCCCCACAGCTTTGTGCAGTTCCATTCTTTTAGGGAATCTGATTAATGACCCCTCCATCAAACATAGGTGTCACTACTCTTATGTCACTTCTGCTCCCTTTGCTTGGGTGGCAAAACTCACGGTGCACTTTAATGGTCATCTCACAGTCAAATCTTGGTGAAGACCAGACTTTTAAAAACCAGGTAATTGGGGCTGAGCCCCAGTGGCGTAGTGGTTGTGCGTGGGACTGCGGCTCACTGGGATGGAGGTTCAATTTCAGCTCCACGGAGCAAAGGCTGGGCCTCCTAGTCCCACCACCTGAGGGCAGTGAAAAAAAAAAACAGGTAATTGTGACTCTCTCTTTTGAAAATGAGAAGACCCTACTTTTGTATCTCTTCCAACAATTCTGCTGCGCTTCAAGCTATATGAGGAATGGCCCTTTCCTTTTCTTGGAGGATAAGAGATACAATCCTTTAACCCTGTGTTCTGCATGTCTATTTCCTAGAAGTCTATACCTTTCCTCTATGCTGATATGCTTTCTACAGTGTTATTGAGTTAGATCCATTAATCACAATCTTTTTCTATTTAACAAAAGATTGAATACCCTCATCCTTGGTAAAAATCTCTTGGTTGGTACACCAGAATTTTCCAAATATTTAAATTTTGTTTTCATTTTTGCACCGTTCATTTTTATGGCCATCAATTTTTCTCACATTTTACTATAAATGGAACAGAGAAACCATAGGACTCCTTTACCGTTTTAGAAAAGTAATCAGCCAGAGAACCTAGTTAATCACTTAATGGACATATTATCCATCAAAAAATTGAATGAAAATCATGTAAGTTATTTGCTACTGCATAAAAGCACAACATTTATTCAGCATTGAATCACATTTTCATTTAAAACCTCACCAGAAGCAAATTGAACATCCACATCCCCAGAAATATTCTGTTGCCATGTATATTATATGAGTTGATGCAGGATTAATATCAGCTTTCCTTACTGCCTTTTGGGCCCTCACCAAAATTGCCTTTAACCTCTGTAATTCTACCAGCCATCTAGGCTCTTCTTCTTGCAGTTGTTAGCTTCTATAGAGACTTTTCCAACTCAGTAATAAACCTTGTAAAAACATAACTGGATATTACTTCTTCCCATATAATTCTCATAGTTATTACTATATACTTATGTAGCCAAATCCATCTCACTGAGGTCTTCCTCTTTCTTTTTTTATGGTAAATATATATTACCAAAACTGAGATTGTCTTGCCATCTTCGCTTTTAGAGATAATTCTGGATATATATCTTCCTAAACAAAATTATTCATTCTTCTGGAAGTCCTTGTTATATTCAATCATCTTCACCAACACCATAATTCATATGTATCAATATTTTCTGCCTTTCTTAATCATTGTCAAGCTTTCACACATGTAAATACTTTGGTTTGAGTCAGGCATAACTTAGCCTACAAATTGACGTTTGCTCTTAACCATTTCAAAGAAGTCTTTTGTAGCAAAACTTTACAAGACAATATATTATTTGATTTTGCTACCAGTGCTTGCATGACATTGGTGGCACAGTCATTAAAATAAATCTTAGACCATTCAATCTCTGATTATCATATCTTTCATGAGGACTTTTTTGGCTTTATGTTGAGCTTCGATCAATATTACAGACACTCGTGTAGTCTTTGATGTACTTCAGTAAGTGCATCAAATCCTCTTCATTTTCATCAAGAAAGTCTGTGTCTTCTTCATATAGTAATGTGTTAGCCTTCTTCACATAGCATTGTGTTAGTCTTCTCTAATCAGGATGCCAAATTTTTCGTAAAGTTGTCCATACTCTCAGATTATATACTCAACATACATCTGAAATAAAGTATGAAGAGAAGATACAACCATGATACATCCCCTTCGTAACTTTATGCTTCATGTTATGCCCTTGTTCCGTGCAAGTGACAGCTATTTGGCCTATATACAGGTTCTATTTGAGCATAATTGCACATTGTAATTCCCATTTGTCCATCATTTGTTCTTATTCACACTAATATGTTTACATAGTCAATCTAGCACAAATAGACATCTAGTATTCATCCATGAAACAGATGACATCAGCAATAATATTCATCCTTCCAAATTTTCTCATAAATCCAAGATGTATTTCTAACAGGTCCCTGCTGCTGTTGCTGCACTGCTGTATCTGCCTTTGAATTATCTGCAACACAATTTGTATATAAGTTTTGTATAATGTTAATTTAGGAGACCTTGTTATGCATTCGATTGTCCTATGCAGGGTAAGCAGCTCAAAACTACCAGGTGCTCCACAGACTCTCTATCCTTGTAAATTGTTACTGCCTCAGAAACCCACAAGGGCAGTTCTATGTTGCCCTATGTGGTTCACTATGGGTCAACATTGGCCAGATGGCCTTTAGTAATCAAAATATTAATGATTTTGTCCAATAAAGTCCATATTCTGATGGGTCAATTCTCTTTGAAATAAGCGTAGATATTGATTTCTTCTCATCACTTGACCAAATACTTGTCTTTCAAATTGCTTGATATATAAGAGAAATTATCCCCAGTGTTGCATCATTTTGTGAAAATATTTTAATTTATATTACATATATTCCTTTTTTGATGCCAATGTCTTCATTGTAATTTGAACTTTTTCCATCAATTTTGTTGCATTTTGACCCTTGATACCTTCTCAAATGGTAGCATACACACTAATTTTTATTAGTACAGAAACTGTGCATTCCTCTAATCTTCTCTATACTTCCTGCTATTGAGACCTTTCTAAGAAAGTCACAATGGGATAGGTTTCAGGAACTCACTGGACTCATTGTGATTTTCACCTGTGCTGTGGTTGTTCTCTGACCACTGAGAGCTCATGCACAACCAAACAAAAAGCTGCACAGTACTATGATATCCTCACAATAATTCCTATACCTGAGCCCATTAATTCAGCTACTGTATCAATCCCTTCTGCTTTTTGCTGCCACTCCACTTTACCAAGTATGATGTCCTTCTCCAGTGACTCATTCTCCTTACAATCTATCTAAAATATACAAAACAAAGTCTTGCTATCTTTGCCTTTAAGGAGCACTCTGGCATAACTTCTTCCAATACAGATCAGTTTGTCCTTTGAGCATTCCACAATATTGGCAATATTCTTCTCCAGTGCCACAATTCAGACTCAACAATATTTCCTCATTCATTCTTATTCAATGTCCAACTTTCACATGCATAAAATATCATGGAGAATACCTTGGCTTGGATCAGTACACCTGAGCCCACCAAGCAATATCTTTGTTCTTCAATACTCTAATGAAGTCTTATGCAGAAATTTATCTAATACAAAGCATATTTTGATCTCTTGGTTTATTTGTTGATTAGTATTAATTGTGGATTTACTAAAGACAAAATCCTTGGTACCTTCAAACTTTTCTTCATGTATCATGATGTTTCCTATCGGTCCAGTTGTGAGGATTTGAGTCATCCTTACATTGAGTCATAATCCATACAGAAGACTGCAATCCCTGATCTTCATCAGCAATTGCTTCAAATCCTCCTCACTTTCACCAAGCAAGGTTGGGTCATCACCATATCATAGGTTTTTAATACACCTTCCTCCAATCCTGATGCCACTTCCTTTTTCATATTTTTAGGCTCACTGATGAATTGTCAACATATATTGAATAAGTATTGTGAGAAATCACAACCGTAACACACATATTTCCTGATTTTCACCCAAATAGTATTTGTCTCCTTGCTTTTTCACACAACCGTCTCACAATCTATGTACAAGTTCTACATGAGCATAATGAAGTGTACTGGAATCTCCATTTTTCTTAAATTTATCTACAGTTTATTATGATCCATACAATCAAATGCCATAGCACAGGTAATGAAACATAAGTAAACATATTTGTTATATTCTTTGTTTTGAGTGAAGGTCCATCTGAATTCAGCAATGATAACCCTTTTTGAATGTTTTCTTCTGAATCCAGCCTGAATTTCTGGCAGTTCCCTTGCAATGTATTGCTGCAAACTTTGTTGGATTTTAACAAAAAATGTACCTGTATACTGCATCCTTAATACTACTCTATAGTTTGAGCATTCTGTTGGACCATGTGCATTTAGAATGGGTCCAAATATGGATCCCATCCATTTGTTCAAGTAGCTGTCTTCTATATTTCCTGGCATAAATGAATGTTTTTAGTACTTCTACAGGTGCTGAAACATTTCAATCATTCAATCAATTCCTGGAGTTTTGCTTTTGATTAATGTGTTGTGCAGTTTGAACTTCTTTCAGCACCACTGGTTCTTGTTCATACTCCTATGATACCTCCTGAAATGGTGCAATTTCTATTATTTATTTTGGTATAGTGACTGTGTGTTCGTTCCATATTCTATTGGTGCTTCTTGTATAGTAAAATATCTTGCCTATATAAACTTTTAAAATTGCAACTTGATATTTGAATTTTTCTATTTATTTCAGTTTCAGATATGCTAAATCCTTAGTCATTCCACTATACTTGACTTTGTTTTCTCAAGCTGCCCTTTGACATTTTCTATTCATGCTTGACTTCATGCTTTCCTCCATTTTCTACAGTTATGCAGAAATTAAGAGCAAGTTTCTGAGTCTCTTCTGATATCACCTTGGATCTTTTCTTTCCTATCTTTTCAATGAACTTTTGCTTTCTTCTTGAGTGATGTTCTTTTTCTTGATATCCTCCCACAGCTTATTAGGTCTCTGTCATGAGTCTTCATCTTGTTGAATTTGTTCTTTTTTTTTTTTTTTTTTGGTATTACTGCCCTCTGGTGGTGGGAGCAGGAGGCCCAGCCTTTCTGCTGGATTTGAACCTCCATCGCAGTGGGCCACAGTTGCACAACCACTATGCCACTGGGGCTTAGCCCGGATTTGTTGTCGAGATGTTCTCAACATCAGGTGGGATAGAGTCCAGGTAGTATTTTCACTCTTGTGGACTTATTTTCATTCTCTTCCGCTTTGTTCTGAACATGCATATAAGCAATTGATGGTCTGTTCCACAGGTGGTCCCTAATCTGGTTTTAGCTGCTCATATTGAGCTTTTCTCCATTGTATCTTTCCCCAGATAGAGTCAGTTTGATTTCTGTGAATTCCATCTGGGGATGTCCACGTGTATAGTTGCCATTTGAGTTATTGAAAAAGGCTATTTATTATGAGCATGTCATTAGAATTGCAAAATTCTCTCATTAGATCTCAACCTCCATTTCTGTCAGCAACTCCATAATTTGCAAATACCACTCCTTCTTCTCTGTTTCCAACTTTGGCATTCCAGTCACAATAACTATTGATGCATCCTAATTGCATATTTAGTCAATTTCCAACTGAACTCATTGGTAGAATTCTTAAAGTTCTTAATCACTAGCTTTTTATTAAATAAATTTGAGTAATAAATTTGAATAATAGTTGTACATAAATTTGAATACATAAATTTGAGTACATAAATTTGAATAATAGTTGTATTGATTAGATTTCCTTGAAGGTATATAGATGTATCACAGAGAGAATTGGATTTCATGATGGAGGTATAGTAAGATCCTTTGTGACAATGAATGCTATGCCTTTTGTCTTGATCTTTATTCCCAGCATAATAAATCAGATGATTTTCTGATTCAAAGTGGTCAATATCATTCCATTTCAGCTTACTAATTTCTAGGATATCAAATTCCATGCTCTCCATGTCATTTTTACCCATCTCCAATTTTCCTAAATTCATACTGTTAATATTCCAAGGTCTGATCTTTAGAAAATTTTTACAGTTTTTCTTTACCTTGCAATTTGCTTCATCAACAAATGAAGATCCAGAAATTTCCACTCCCACAGGCTTTACACACCTCTCATCACCTTGGTTGATTCCCCTCCAAGAAATCATTTCCTCTTTCTTCACATTTTGAGTGCCATAGTACATGAGGGGTTCACTTATATAATGTATCTGCAACAATGTCGTCCTTCCTCTGTTTAGGCTTTGGTGTTTGAGAGTGCTTTGAAGATATGCACAAGGCTTCCTCTTCTGAAATGGGATCCAAATCCTTCTTTGTTATCTCTTCTTATTCAGGAAGCTCTGCTAAAATCTGTTGACTTTGAATGACCCTGTTGGTATTTGAAATACGAGAGACATAGCTACCAGCATCACAGCAACACACAAGCCACAATAGTAAAAAAAACTGATAGATAAGAGGTAGCTGAATTAATAAGCTGTTAACAACTTAGCTTCCAAACTTCCCCACTCTCCCTGG
Organism: Nesogale talazaci; assembly: GCA_004026705.1. Lineage (NCBI taxonomy): Eukaryota > Metazoa > Chordata > Mammalia > Afrosoricida > Tenrecidae > Nesogale > Nesogale talazaci. The sequence goes on from PVJH01000599.1 coordinate 25,799, forward strand.
TAGACCTTTTAAATATATGAGAACTCATGGAATTATTGTCAACTAAGAGCTTATATCCACTATTCCCCCCCACCCCCCAAAGCCTGATTATTTCCTTTGCTCAATACTTAGTTACTCTGCAAAAACCTATAGATTTCTTTTGGAGAAGAATAACTGTCTAATTTTTGTGAGGTTGTGGGTTCTTCTTTAGAGGGACTTAACCTCCCGTTCTTTCAAGGGAATGTGGGTTATAAATTGGCTCATATCTGAGGATTGATTAAAGATGAAGATGTGCTCCAGTGAAATTTCTTAATATGGTTCTTCTACCCCAGTTTCTGTAACTCTACCACTAAATGAGGTGTCTGTAGCACAATTAAAGTACTCTTTTAAGCATCAGTAGAGGGGGAAGCCCAAAGAATTTTGGAAGATCATGTCCAAGATGTCTGTCTGAAGTGATTGAGGCCACCCAGAGCAGATTCACCAGAAACTGTGATGTGGAGGCTCAGAAGAGCAATGCAAAATTACAAGCTACATTCTTTTTTAATCTGAGACTATGGAATAAGAGAAAAGAGCTTGGGGGGGGGGGCTGAATTTCTGAGATATGGGAGTAGAGACCCAGGGCCAAGTGACTGAAAGTCTGAGGACCAGAGAGTCTTGGAGGCTCACTGAGATGAGGAATTGCTGTAGACAAATGTTGGTATCCTTACTGATGACTAATCCTGATTTGTGATAACCGAAAACCTCTTAATTGCATTTTCTGTGAAATCTGTATGAACACTGCAGCAAATTATTGAACTTAGCATAGAAGTAGGGTGAATGATTCCTGCCTCCTCATGAAAATAGAGGAGTCAGAGGGAGCTTAAGTTTGTCCACCTCCATTGCCCTCTACTGTAGAGGACTTGTGACTCTTCATTCTGGAATCTCAGCTGGCCTAGAATTCTTTCTCTTATAGATATCAAGTAAATATTTAGTTAGTTTGCTATCTATTTTACTTCTCAGGCACCCTGCTTATGTATCCAATGTCATAAGTTCATACAGTCAGGCAACACTAAGTACAACTTTGCCTCTTTGTCCATTGTTTGGTAACCTCATTCACCTTGTCTCTGTACATTAAGTGCTATCACTTTGCTCCTACCTCCACAACACCAAACCAGACCCACTGGGGCTATGTTCTTAATTTAATTATGTGACTTCTCAATATCAAACCCAAATGACAGAATATCAATCACCAAAATCTTCAGAGATTTTGAGGTCATATGGGCTTCCAGGCCTGAAGTCAGATAGAGGTAATAAAAAAGTAATTAGGAGGAGTAGAGCAAGAGAACATTCTCCAGTTTCTATCCTCTCCAGGAGAATTATGTCCTGACTGAGAGGCTGGTCTCCATTGCTACCAGCCTAAAGGAATAGCCAAATTGATATAAAACCCAATTATCACACCATGCTTTAACTGTTCATCTGAAGCCCTGGGTTACTTTCTGTCCTTTATTACTTTGGGTTACAACAATGTAGGTTGTTGTGGCAGTCATCTAATCTGATGTAAATGTGAGGATTAAGAGTGTAGGGGGGAAGTCCAGCCTGTCAATCTGGAGATAGACAATGATATCTCTGTGTGGGCATGACCTTCTCCTCTGAGAATTCTGGGAAATTAATTCCTTCTTGGAGATAGGAGACACTATCTCTCTTGGTTAACCACCTTGGAGACTTTCTATTGACAACCCTCATTGCCTAAGAGACTCAATTGACAAGGCTTGGTCCCAGTGAGACATCCCCAATGAGAAGTAACTTTGACCTACCCTGATGCCGCAAGGAACCTGGATCTATAAAAGCCATGTGGAGATTCTAACACCACCACTGGGTGCGAAGACTTTGTACACACTGGCTTGTGATCATCTTTCATTTGGCATCATTGCATGTGTTTCATGATTCTGAAGAACTTTGTGCATTGCTGTCAGATATATGGTCTAATATTGGACTTAGGAACTTGATCTGGACTGGACTATGATGGATTTTTAATGCACAATTCTCCTTTATATAAAATTCTATCTAAAACATATGTGTGCTTATGAATTGTTTCTCTAGTCTACACAGAGTAACAGTTATTATTGTCAGACAGCATCAAGTTGGTTTCAACCCACAGCAATATTAAGCACAACAGCACAAAACAATGCCTGGTCTTACCCATCTTCAAAATTGTTATGTGTGAACCCATTGCTGTAGCCACTGTGTTAATGTAATTCATTGGGGTTTTTTCTCTTTCTCTCTGCCCTTCTGATTTTGCAAGTAATGCCAATCAACCTCATACTTCCATCTTGACAAATAGCTGGAAAATAGCTAGCAAAGTCACAATCCCTTAGACAAGTATATCAGTTCTAATGGGAGCAGGACTTACAGAACTAAAGGATGCAGAGTTACTACTTCATTGGGAATTAATCAGACTTGAGAAATAATTTTAAAGACACATTCTTATGATTTTGTTTCTTGAGGAGATAGGTTCCCTAAAATAGATAGTCATTTTTTAAAAACAGTCTTTTAAAAATATATAGCCTTTCAAAGTACTTTTTAAAAAGTACTCAACATTTCCTTGGAAATAAAAAGCTTTTTCAGTGCAGTCCGTAATTTAGAATAAAGTGTATTAATATACATGTACAGATTTTCTGGATCATTCCAGAATCCCTAGAATCAACCCCTGGAACCTCCTGAAGACACTGCTTTATAATCATTGTCTGTATAAAGTGTGTTAGGTTTGATTTTCTGTAAAAGTACAACCTAAAAAATATATGGGGCTGTGATGGGCTAGTGGCTACGCATTGGTTTGCAGTTCACATGGTTACCAGTTTGAAACCACCAGAAGCTTGTATGGAGAAAGACTGGGTTTTATACTCCCGTAAATAGTTACATTAATTGAAATTCACAGGGTGTCACTATGAATTAGCATTGATTAAATGACAGTAAATTTATGTATATAGACATATAGAGTTTATATGAGTGTATATTCTCTACATAAACAACCCCCCCATTGGTTTTGCTTCTCTGAAGCACAAAGATGTACATTTTTATTTTATAAAGAACTCAAACAGTTGTAGAATTCAGTTCAGTTTCAAGTCCACAAGCAGATATTAAGCTGGAGTTCAACTGACTTTCATATCTTCAGGAAATGATGAACCAAAATTGATAGGAACTCCACTGGCTATTGGTTGCAAAGGTAGATGAATCCAATAGGTCAAGCTAAAGAGATGAATTGATCCAAGATCAGTCGGTCATATGGCAGGCCACCGTTGACTCCTGGGATTTGCAGGCTATGTGATAGGGCATTCGCTTAAGTCCAAAAAGCTGAAACTCTATAGAAAGATACAGATTATAAACCCTGCAAGAAACAACCGGCATATCAACAGCATCTACTTATGTAAGAAGTAAGGAGCAATCCTAGAGGAAGCTTATTATTATTTATTTATCTATTATTAAAGGGTCAGTTTATTAAGCCTCTTGTAATGATCCATACATTGATTGCACTTGGTGCGTTTGTACATATGTTGCCTTCATTCTTTTCTAGACATTTACTTTCTTTTGAGCCCTTGATATTTGCTCCTCTTTTTCGCCCCATCCCCATCTTCATAACCCCTCAATAGATTATATGGTTTTATTATTTTCATATCTCACACTCTCCTTTCCCTAGTGTTTTCTGTTGCTCTTTCCCCAGAAGAGGGTGATATGGTTATGTGGTGACCATTGCGGATGGTTCCCTATTTCTCCCTTCCTCTCCCTTCCTTTTCCCCTACTCTTCTGGTATTGTTATTTCCACTCCTGTTCCTAGAGTTAATGTGTCGTGAGTTCCCATCCCTTTTCTATACTTCTGCATATGCTTTGGTCTAGTATGAATTGAGATGTAACACTGGGATCATACTCATTGGGGGTAAAGAAGCCTCAAGGAACCAGAGGAATATCGTTTGCTTCATCAATGCTTTACTGTACCATGGCTGACTCATCCCTTCCCTGTGACCCCTCTATGAGGGGATTGTTCATTGTCTACAGATGAGATTTGGATATCTGCTCCAACCCCCCTCAGTTTCAACAATATTTTTTTGTTGGTTGGTTATGTGACTTTTGATGCCTAGTACCACCTCCTGATGGTTCCTCATACATAATTGCACCACTGGTGTGCTTCTTCCATGTGGACTTGTTGCTTCTCTGCTGAATGATCCGTTGTTTAACTTCAAGACTTTTTTCACCTGATTAATTTTTTTTTAACTTCAAGCCTTTAGGACTCCAGATGCTATGTCTTTTAATAGCTGGGCACCATCTGCCTTCTTCAGCGCATTTGCTTATGCACCCATTTTATCGTCAGCGATTGTGTCTTGGGGGAGAATATCTCAGACTGATGATTTGTTAGAACAAAGTGTTCCTGTATTGAGGGAGGGCATGACCAGAGGCCCAAAGTCCATCCCTTCCCTTAGTGTATTGTTGTAAGTGCATCCATACCTCTATTTTTGTGAATTAATGTATTTACATATGTACACCATTATGTTTGCACCTCTATCCATTGTTTTGCTTTGTAGGCCCTTCATCTCTTTCCTTTTATCATCCGCCTGCCCCACTGTCACTTTACCCTCATTCCTGCCTCTTGATAACTCGTTTCAGCTAGTTTGCTGTTGCTCCGACCCTGCTTCCTATCATATCCCTATTTCCTCGTTATGACACCAATACTCTTGTTGTCCACTTTCTATGGCACTGTCGGCTCATCCCCATGCCCTCTACCCTTATCTCCTAAGTCTCCCCAGGACTGTTGCTTCCACTGCTTTCTCCCCAGGCAGGCCTTCCATGCCTATCTTATATAAGTAGGAACACAGATGGTGACATAGCCCAAACTAATAAAGAAAATTGAAAAAGGAAAAGAAGAAGGAAAAGAAAAGTAAGAAATGGAAAAAGAAAACAAAAAGAGAAGAAATATATACTATATTAATTCTGTTTGCTGGTCTTTATGACTATCTGGCAGCTACCCCTTCCTGGAGTCCAATTTGGTGGGTTCTTCTGGGGCTTCATAGCTTTGTTTTGCTCCAATTGCTAGTCTGCTGGTTCACCCCACTATGGGTACCTTCCTGCCATGTAACCCCATAATTGTTCTCTGTCATAGTTTGCTCCAGTAAGGAGAAAAAATGACAAGAGTTGTTTTTGGCCACATAGTCCCTTCTGTGTCCCTTAAACTCCCTGCAGGCACACTGTCCTCTGGGCTTGGTGTGCCAGCATAGTGTCCAGTCTGGCAGTCTTTTTCTCTGCTACCTTCCTGGACTGCTTCTGAGGGGGTGTAGCATGCTGGTTCCTCTCTCCAACCCACAAGTTGAGAGTTCCCTGGCACACCTATCTTTAGGGAAGGGGGCCAGTTTGGCTCTGACTAAGACCAGTCCTGTAGCTCTCTTTACATGCATACTTCCATGCAGCCAAGTTTCCCTCAGGATTTGGTGCACCATGGTAGGGCCTGCATGCCCACTACCAATTTTATGAAGACAAAACCAGTACTCTCCCTCTGCATGGGTTAATGCCTTGTTTCCATGTCACCATCTCATTTTTATATCTCCAAGCCCACCTTTCCCCATTTTGTGTTAGTACAATGTGTACCTTCTTGGATTTGGTCTAATCTGTACCTCAACCTGAATATTGTGAGATAGCTGACTTCTCTTCTATACCTGTTGTGCTGATGACACTTTCTTCAGGAGATAAATGCTGTATTTCTTGTTTTGTGATTGACTGATTTCACTTAGCCTAATTTCTTCCAACTCTTTCAATGAAAAGGTGTGCTCATCAGAGTTTTTTAGTGATGCACAGTACTCCATTGTGTGTATGTGCCAGAGTTTACTGATCCATTCATCTACTGAAGGAGAGTTAGGTTATTTCCAACCCTTTGTAATTGTGAATTGTGCCAAGGAAACATTGGAGCACATACAACTGGTTGTGGTTTCTTACCTCTTCTGTGCAAATGCCAAGTGGATAGCTGGATGATAAGGTAGATCAATTTCCAAAATTTTTAAGAATCTGGGAACCTGGGGATCACTTTCCATAGAGTCTATATATATCTACAAGAACAACAGCCATGTAGGAGAGTTCCTATCTCTATATATCCCCTTCAACATTTGTTCTCTGATTTTCTGATTTGGGCTAGCCTCAAAGGTGTTACATGATATCTCATGGTTGTTTTGATTTGCATTTCTCTGATGGCTAATGACTGGGAACATTTTCTCATATGTTTATTGGTCATATGTATCTCTTCTCTAGTGAAATTTCTTTTCAGTTCTTTTTTCCCACTATGTCAAAGGGTTAACTGTTTTCTTCTTTTGCAAGCAAAAGAGTATTGTAGATTTTTGTAATAAACCCTTTGTCTGATATTTTATTGATAAAAATCCTCTCCCAGTCTGTGGATTGCCTTATTAACCTCTTGGAAAAGTCTTTTCATGCACACAAGTATTTTATCCTTAGTAAAGCCTACTTGGTTATTTTAGGTTTTCCTGTATGTGTACCTTACCCTATTATAGTTAGCTTTTGTATTTTCTGGGCCAAGGTTTTTAAGATTGTCCAAATTCCTTCCCTAATGGTCCTGATGGTTTGAGGTTTTACTTCTAGGTCTGTAATCCACCTTGAGTTTGTTATTGTGCATGGGGTGAGGTACACATCTTGTTTCATTTTTCTACATGTGGATATCTATTGTTTCTAGCTCCACTTTTTAAATAAGGCATAGCCCTCCCACTTGATGCTTTGGAGTCCCTTGTCAAAGAGCAGTTATCTATATGCTGATGATTTCATTTCTGGATTTTCTGTTATTTTACCCTTGTCTGAATTTCTGTCATTAAGCCGGCACCACACTGTTTTGACCACTATGTCTGTGTAGCAGGTGTGGAAATCAGGTAAAAAGTGCATTCTGACTATGTCCTTATCTTGAGGAGTTTTTTCTACTTCTAGACTAGTTCCCTCTCTATGTCTAATTGGTGGTCAGGTTTTTTTCCCCAATTCCTTAAAGAAGAATATTGCTGGTATTTGAATCAGGACAGAATTAAACTTATAAGGTATCCTGGTCATATAGATCTTTATTATGTTGGTTCTTCCAATCTGTGAGTATGGGATACTCATTCTTCCATTTGTGGAGGCCACTTTTGGTTTCCTGTAGTATGGTCTTGTATTTTCACTTGAATAGGTCTTTTGCTAATTTAGTTAAATAATATCCTAGATATTTCAATTTGTTCTTAGCTATTATGAAGCTACTGTCTTTCTGATATTCTCTTCCATGATCTTCTTCAATGTATATAGCAAATCAGACAACTTCTGTTTGCTCATCTTGTATACCGCCGCTCTTTCTTGTTCCTGTATCATTGTTGATACTCTCGTTGTGGAGCTTTGGCGCATTTGAATCTACAGAATCATGTCTTTAAATAGTGAAAATTTCACCTCCTTCTATCTCAGTTGGATACATTTAATGTTCTTTTGTTGACTTATGTTGTTGGCTAGGACTTCCAGTGCAATAGTGAATAGAAATGGGAACAAAGGGTATCCATGTCTAGTCCATTTTTTTCCGTGGGATTGATTTCATTTTTTCTCCATTGACTCTGATATTAGCTGTAGTCTTTTCATGCACAACATGTAATGACTTGAAGAATTCACCTTCGCTTTCTATCATCTTGAGCATCTTAATTAGGAGTGGGTGTTGGATTTTTGTCAAAAGCTTTTTCTTCATCTATTCATATTGTCATATGATTCTAATACTCTTTCTTATCAACGTGACGCATGACATAGATGGATTTACAGATGCTAAATCATCCCTGCGTGCCTGCGATGAATCTTTTCTCACCCTGGTGGATGATACACTTTATATATTTCTGTATTCTATTGGATAATATCCTACTAAGGAATTTTGCCGTATATTTATTATAGATATTTGTCTGTGGTTCTCTATTTCGGTGTGACCCTTGTCCTGTTTGGATATCAAAATTATACTAGCTTCATAAAATGAGTTTGGGAGTTTTCCGTCTTTGTTACACTCAGGAATACTTTGTGGACAATTGGTGTCATCGCTTCCCTGAATGCTTGATAGAATTCTCCATTGAAGTTTTCTGGCCTGGTGGCATTTTTGTTTGTAGTTTCTTAATAACTATACTTATTTCTTCTTTTGCTGTACATTTGTTTAGGTTCTTGACCTCTAGTCTGGGGAGAGAATGTTTTTCCAAGTTTTTGTCCATGGTTTCAACATTGTTGACTTCATTGGAGTATGAATCTTCATAGCACTTTGTGATTATCCTTTAAATCTCATTAGATTCCGTTGTGATCCCTCTGTTTCATTCCTAATCCTGGCTATTGTTGTTTTCTCTTTCCTTTATTTAGTTAGGTTTGCCAATAATCTGTCGATTCTAATGATCCTTTCAAAGAACCACTTTTTTTGCTGCAATAACCTTCTGTATCATTCTTTTTTATTGCTAGTAGTTCAACTCTGCCCTGATTTTTTAATATTTCTTTCCTTTTGCATCTGGAGGGGTTGTTCTGTTGACTTTTCTGATTGCTGGAGGTTTTAAACAAGTGTATTAGTCATAATTCTCTCTTCCGCTTTCATATATGCACTTATTTCTATGAAGCGACCTCTGGTGATTGCTTATACTGTATCCCATAAATTTTGCTACATTGTAATCTCATTCTCATTAGCTTCTACAAACCTTCTGATCTCCCCTCTAATCTTGGTCAATAACCATTCTTGTTGCAGAAGATCAGTATTCATCCCCCAATTGCTTGCCCTTGTTTTTCTGTTCCTTCTTTTGTTGATCTCCAGCTTTATGGCAAGGTGATCAAAAAAGACATCTAAATAATCTATGTGTTTGAATTTATTCAGGCTCGTGACTGGAATATTCCACTGCTGTAATTGAACCTCCGTCCCAGTGGGCCGCAGTCCCGCGCACAACCACTACACTACCGGGGCTCAGCCCCTTGTGGTTTATTTTTGAGAATGGTCCATGAACTCTTGAGAAGAATGTGATCTTTTTGCATTTGCATGGAAACCATTCAAATCCAGTTGCCAAATTGTAGTGTTTAGCTACATAGTCTCTGTTGAACTTCCTTTCCAATGATCTATCTTTTTCTGAAAGTGGGGTATCAGATTCACCTACTATAATTATTGAATCTATGATAGCTTTTTCCACATTTTGAATAGTTTGACACATTTTGTGGGTCTCTTGTTATTTGCACATATATTTATTATGCTCATTGGTTCCTATTTGACTGATCCATTGAGCATTGTAGTGCCCCCCTTATCTTTTTTTTTAATGGCTTGAACCTTGATATAAATTTTTTCTGATATTGGGATTGTGACTCCTGCTTTTTTTATTCTTGTCTGTTTATTCTTGTGTGTGAGTTTAAAATGTGTCTCTTACAGGTGACAGAATTGATGATTGGTATTTATCAAGTCAGTCTGCAAGCCTTTTTATTTTAGTGTAGGAGTTCAGAACATTGACATTTAGAGTTTTCACAATCTGTGTGTTTATTGTTGACATCTGGTGCTTTTTGTGTTGGGTGTTTTCCCATCATCCTTCTTATCATTGTACTGTGTCTTTATGGGGGACTTCTTTCATGCCTTCTTTTCCCTGTGAGACTATGTTATCCTGGTGATTGTTATTGGCTCATTAACTTCTTGTTGAATTTGGGCTATATGGTGTTCTCCTGTTTGTCCTTGGTGAATGTTGTTTTTCTAGTCAGAGTGTGTTGGCAATAATCATTTGTAGAGTTGTGTGTCTTGTGGCATATTCTTTGAATTTTTTCTTGTCTTAGAAGACCTTCACCTCTAATTCTATCTTAATAGATAGTTTGTCAGGACAAAGGATCCTTGGGGCAGTGTTTCTTTCTGCTTTTGGAAGATGTTATTCCATTAGTTCCTCTTCATGGCTTCTGCTAATAGGTCTGACCATATTCTTACCTAAGAGTCATTTTATATGACTGCTTTCCTTTCTGTTGCTGCCCTTAGAAGTTTCTCTTTTTTTCTTGATGATGGTTAGTTTAATTATTATATCCCTTGGTGAGTTCCTCCTAGGGTTTAGTCTAATTATTGTCCTCTCTGCTACCTGTATGAGCATTTGATTTTCATTCATTAAGGTCGGGATATTTTCATCCAGAAATCCCCTTGTTAGTTTAGCTGTCAACATCTTTGCTATGTCTTTTTCTGGTTGGCCAGTAATTCATGTGTTGTTCCCCTTCATAGCATCTGCCATTGATCTCAGGCTTTCTTCAGCCTTCTTTTATTATCTTGTTTGATTGTTGTTCTCATTTGCTGAGACCTGCTTGATTATCTGAAATAACTGATACAGTTCCCAGCCTCCTCTCATCAATTTGTGAGATCTGTGATCTTGTGTGCAATTTCTGCTACTTCATCTGTTAGCTCCTGTATTTCCCTTTGGTGCATAGATGTCATCCCTTCTCTCGTGGACTTAATATCTCCTATCATTGCATCCTTATGAGGAGCTTCCCTCATCTCCTGCGTTACTCTAAGCAGCCTTCTGAAAATTTCTTTTTGTGGCAGATTCACTTCAGATTCTTTTAAGAGCTTGTTAGATCTGCTGCTGTGATTTGTCTTTCTTGTTTTGTTGCTGGGAGTGTTGCAGTAAGCTGTAATTTACATTGTGATATCAAAGAGCTGGGCACCATATTTCTAGGAGACCAAGGGTCCCTGCACTCTTTATCTGTGTGGTTGGCAATGCTGTCTTCAAGGGCTATCTGTTGCTTTCTCTGGAGGTGCGTCTGGGTGCTTTGTTTGTAGTTGCCCAATGACCCAATGGCCAACAGTGATAAGGGGCCACAGAGACTGGAGTGAGCCTTGTGATTGTATGTATGCCATTGGTGTGATTTGACCTGGGATTTCAGGGCTTAATTGTCAGTCTTTTAAAAAAATATTTTTAATTTTTACTTTTTAATTCATAGGTACCAAATAGTCTGACTGCCACAGGAAAGGGTACTGAGCAAAGCCAGGAAAAACCCTGTTTCCACTGGTGCAGCTGCCTGGGGGAGAGCCTCCATAGGGTGGAGGCTATGAGCACGGGTGGGGACAGCTGTGGGGAACTCAATATGACTGGCCAATAGCTCCCAGCACAGTGCTAAGGCTGTGGGGGTCAATGAGTGGTGGATATGTTGGGGTCTAAGGTAGTGTGTTTGGTGTGAGCTGAGGAGCTCTCAGATCTGGGTTGCTGGTTCCCTGAGTTCCAGAGCTAGGCCAAATTGGGGGAAGGATGCCTTTTGGGTCAGGGATGTTCTCTCCACTGTTATTCTTATGTGGGATTGAAGGGGCCAGAGCAGCGATTATCCACAAGCTGGGAAAGACACAGAAAGTGAATATCCCTGCCTCTAAGAGATGGACACTTGCCTCATGGGCCTGCAGAACCCAAGCAGCGACAGTTCACAGTGCGCTGTGTGGACTGGGAGGTCAGAGTTTGCTAGGAGCTGTAGTCCCCGGGGAAATGGTGGGTGGGAAATGCTGGTGGCACTCATGAAGACGGGGAGAACCTAGGGCTGCGATGAGGTAAGGTGTCCTGGAAGTGGTAGACATCTTGCCCTGTTGACACAGCTGATGTGACTGCGTGGGGGTAGATGTGTCCCAGGTACTCTTTCTGGGTGCCCTGGCAGTACAGGTGACCAAACCTGCTGCAGGTCAGACCCTGGGTCCCTGGGTGACTGTTGGGAGGGATTGGAGCTTGTTGGTGAAATTGCCACCCAGCCCTGTGGAATCATGGGTGAAGGGTACAGCTCTCCGGGGAGGGAGGAATCTTCTTTTTAATTGTATAAGAGCTATGACCTGAACAAAGCACTTACCCTGTACCCTACTTTCTTAAAACTCCTTGACTAATCACAGCAGATTCCATTATAGAATTTGTCACATTGTTTTAGTTCCAATCATGGGGGATCACTAAGTCTCAAGTGAAAGCCTACCGAAAATTGCTGTGAAGTTGGGACAAAATCTTATACATTATTTCTTTCTTAAGTCTTACAAGAGTCAGTACAAATAAAAATCGTTGTTAGTTTTCATATTGAAGGTTTTTCAGTCTTTTAAATTTAAAGGCTTGTATTTCTATTTGACTTTGAGACATCTTTTATTGTTCTCAGGTTCTTTATAATTGTATAAATTATAAAAAAATTATAAATTATTTATCATTTTTGTCTGGAGATTTTATTTTACTTTGGGTCTCCTGGATCATTCCTTCTTATGATTGCTTACAATAATTTATTATTTTATGTGTGGGGATATTTTATAGTTTTCCTTCCAAGAAATACACTGCTATTTTAAAATTTGTGACATACTGTTTTAATGTTTCAAAAGTCATTTACCCTTCTATTATTGCATATCCGTATAAGCTTTCTCACCATAATACAATATTTAAAGTTATTTTCATCCATAGGAGATATGTTCTAGTGAATTAAAATAAATTCTTTTTTCACATTCAGTTTTTAAAGTTAATTTTTTTTCTAATTCTCTAATGTTGACACTTTACCTTCATTTTACAAGAGTAATAAAGTCCAGTTTGCTAAGAGACTTCAATTTCAGGTTAAGAGGAGATTATCTATTGTATAAAGATTTAGCTGAATGTCAGGATAAGAACAATAATACTTAAGTCACAAAATCAACACTATTTTCGTCACAAAGTGAGATCATATAATATGTCAGACTACTTTCCCCTAGAAAATCCTTAGCTAGCTTATAATCCCTACATAAAGACAGGTATAGGAAGAGCAACGTATCATATAAGAGTGAAATGAAAATCTAGATTCAGTTAGTTTTTCTGATTTCAGCTTCCACTTCTGACTCTTACTTGATATATCCAGAGTCACATAAATTGCAAAATACAATTCATCTTTTCTTTTCTTTTTCTTGGTTTCTGCCATATTTTAATGATCACAACCTTAGCTTTGTCTGATTAGTAAATAATTTGTGATCTATTTTTAAATAAGGGGTTAAGAGCTATTTCTTACCTGCTGATAGGCTTCTTTAATTGTTATTGGAAATATGTTTATTAACTAATGTTCTATTAATTCAGTATGGCTGAGAAATTGTAACTTTATGAAAGAAGTTACTTCATTTTTCACTTTACTCTGAAAATTTCCCTAAAGAATTTCTATTCTTTAGAATTCTCTTATTCTTCCAACTTCCACATCGACTGTAAAGACCCTGAGAGTATCACATCAATTCATGCAACAAAATGTAAAATTAGCTGCACTCACTGAAACTTCAATTTTATTTTTTAATAGTTTTATTGGGGTCTCGTACAAATCACAATCCAGCCAGCCATCCCCATCCATTGTGCCAAGCACATTTGTACATATATTGCCCTCATCATTTTCAAAACAGTTTCTTTCTGCTTGGGCCCTTGGTATTAGCTCTTCATTCCCCTACTGTCCTCCCTCCCTCCCTCCTTCCCTCAAGAACCCTTGATCATTTATTAATTCTTATTATTTTTTCATGTCTTGCACTGCCTGATGACACACTTTATCTCATTTTCTATTGTCCATCCCCTGGGGAGAGGGTTATAGATAGGTAATTGTGATCAGTTCCCCTTTTCCCCCCACACCTTCCCCTTCCCCACTTAAAACTGGTCACAAGGAGTTTATCTGTCTTGTATCCCCTGTGTTTCCAGCTCTTCTCTGTACCCATGTACATACTCTGATCTAGCCAGATTTGTAAGGTAGAAATGGGGTTATGATAGTGGAGCAAAGAAGAATTAAAGAACCAGAGGAAAACTCTGGTTTCATTAGTGCTATACAGTGCCTTGACTGTCCTGTTTCTCCCCAGGAAGTTTCTGTAAGGGGATGTCCAATTGCTCACAATTTGGCTTTGGACCTTCAATCAACACTCTCACATCATTCACACTATGGTTTTTTTGTTCTTTGTCTTTGATGCCTGATACCTAACCTCATCAACACTTCGTGATCACCCAGACAGGTGTGTTTCTTCGTGTGGGCTTTGTTGTTTCTCAGCTAGATAGCTATTTATCTTCAAGTCTTTAACTGACAGCAAAAAGCAACCAATTTAAACTATTCAAGAGGCAATGTCTGCAGTGAAAGCAAGAAAACAAGCAAGAAAGAAAAAAAGTGAGGATGCTATCAATTGTGATAAATACGAAGTTATAAAGACTTAATCTAGGATTTTTGAAAACGGATAAAAGCTGAGTGTGAACTAGCAGGATAATCTGCATCCCAAGGGAATGGTAGATAAAGTTAACAAGTTGTTACACTCCCTTTACTGATTATTCACAGGAATGATTGAAAAAAAGGGCCCTAAGAAATATTCATGGGATAAAACCTGGGAAAAGAGTAAAAAAATATGCAAGATGTTTAGGAACCACCAGATCTTCCTTTCAAATAGAACCCTTCTTTTGGATTAAATAGTAATTAAACACAATAGGTACTACAGTTTTTGTTGCTTTTTTTTACCCTACATATTTGTTAAAACTCATTGCAGCTGAGAAGACACCTGAATTTAAACAAGTAAAAATTCTTCTTAGAGAACTTATGCTATGCATTGAACCCTAAACTATAGTTAGAAGATGGTCAGTAGTACCTAAAAGCTATTGCCAACAGAGCCAGATGAACTCAAAGACAATCAGTTGCTGTGAGGAACCATTGAATGTGTTCCAACGCTCACTGATACAATGTACAATAGGAATCAAATGAAGCCCTTCCCATTTCTATTCCATCGTTAAAGCTGTTGTGTTTGAGCTCATTGTTGCTGTCACTGTGTCAGGCATGCTTGTTTAAGCTTCCTCTTTTTTACTGACCCTCTACTTTACCCTCTACCTTATCCTTTTCCAGGGATTGTCTCTCCAAATTACTAATAACATGCCCCCAAATTGTGAGAGAAAGTTTTGTCATCCTTACTTCTAAGCAGCTGTCTGATTGTATTTCTTCCAAGACAGATTCATTTGCTCTTCTGGAAGTCTGGGGTACTTTCGATATTACCCACTAATACCCCAATTCAATCTAATGAATTTTTCTGCTGATTTCCTTTATACTGACAAATTTTCACATACCCACAGGAAATTGAAATTAACATGGATCCATTAACAGATGCCTTAGGCCTCAAAAGGGCATATTTCCTTATTAACACTTAAATAGGTCTTGTGAAGTTTAAAAAATATATATGTACTTTGATCTTTTGACTATTATTTCCATGAGCATTAATTGTGTATCTAAGAAAAAAATAAATCCTTGATAATTTTGATCACTTCTTCATTAATCATGAAATTGTTAGGATGTTAACTGTACATTTGTGACAATTTTTTTACTCCACCCAGCCAATTAGTCATAATTTTTGTTATATCTACATGGAGGTGCAACTCATAAAGAAGCCTATTGTCTTTGATCACCTGAAGCAACTGGTGTTGTTGAAAATAACATTGTTATCGTATTCTATGAATTCAATCAAGATTCACCCTATATCAGCAATAATAACCCTCATTGCAAATACTTTTCTCAACCTGGTATGAATTTCTCACATCTCTCTATAAATGTGCTGTTTGATATCATTTTAAAATTATCTTCAGTAACATTTTGCTTGAATGTGATACTAACGATATTTTCATAATTTCTAGTCTTTTAGCTCAATTACATCAAACAGTATTTTACAAATGCTATGGCAATAAATTTCAAAACATTCTTTTCCTTTCTGTACTCCTCACATTGTCTCCCTTTTATCTCCCTGCCCCACTACCACTATCATCACTGTACCCCACCAGAAACCCTTATTCTACTTGCTAGCGCTAAATATAAAGCATTGCAATGCTTATTAAAATAGATGTGCTGCAGGGACGAGATGATCCAGTTAAGGTACAGTGTAGTAACAATGAAATATGCAGCTTTCCTCTAGTTCTCAAATGTTTCCTCCCACACACTATCACAACTCCAGTTCTACCAGACAAATCCAACTAGACCAGGGGATGCACACTGGAGTGGGAAACATGAGGAATTTAGGATAAATGATCCCTCAGGGTGAATGGTGGGAGTAGTGATACTGGGATGGTGGAGGTATGGTGGAATAGAAAACGGGAACCAATTTCAGGGATCTACATATAACCTCCTCTCTGGAGCATGGACAACAAAATTGGATGGAGGGACACATTGAACAGTGTAAAATATTAAAAAAATGATTACAATTTATATATTATTAAGGGTTCATGGGGGAGGGAGAGGTAATGGAAATATGGGGATCTGGTACTGGGGGTTTAAGTGGACGGAGGATGTTTTAAGAGTGATGATGGCAACAAGTGTGCAAATGTGGCCTGCATACAATTGATGTATGAATGGATCATGATTAGAGTTATATGAGCCCCAATAAAAAGGTTCTTAAAAAAAGGGGGGGAGGGGAAATAGGAGCTTATACTATGGGCTCAAGTGGAAAATATTTGGAAATGAATATGGCAATATGTGTACAAATATGCTTGATACTAATGATGTATTGAATGTTGCAAGTGCTGTAAGAGCATCCAATAAATCATTGGAAAATATTCTAATCAAGGTCAATTTGATACTATAAACTGTTAGACAACCACTAATTTTAATTTAATAAAGGAGAAAAAGTGAGACCATTGTCATTGTGTTGTTTCTGTTAGTTGTCATGTAGTGTATTGTGACAGGATGAGTCTATGTACAGCAGAACAAAACACTGCCCAGTCCTGCGCCATCCCTACAATGGCTATGTTTGAGCTCACTGTAAGAACCACCGTGTAAATCTATCTTGCCTAGGACCTACGCCCTGCCTCTCTGCTTCAGGGACTTTCACTGTTTCCAAGGATTTGACTCTTCTGAAAATATATCTGTGTTAGACAGGGAAACAAAACAAGGATACTAGTAATTCTCTTTCTATATTTATATAGATAGAAGGATATATAAGATAAGAAATAGACAGTTAACTAATCTACAAAGCAGTACAAATGGCTCAGTGCAGCTCACTTGCATGAGACAGCCAGTAGACTGGTAGTCCTTGGAGTCTTGAGGGCCGCCAAGTAGTCCTCTGCAGAGCAATTCAGGCTATCCAGCCACAAGCAGCAAAACAGGTCACCAACAGTCAGCCAGATGGCACAGTCTAACACTGCCCAGCTCAAGAGATGTATATTCCAGGTGAATGGCAAAGCAGGGCTTGAAGGAACCTCAACTCACAGCAACACCGTCCACCGATTAGGTGTCCCACGAGTAGAGTTGCTTGGGGATTGAGGCACAGGACAAACAAGGCAGCTGACTGGTCCGAAGATCCAAGAGCAAAAGGGTAAGAGCACGGCTTGCCAAGCCATTTCTATTTCCTCCCACCAATTCATCTTATGTTTTCATTGGCCATGTTGTCACAACAGACCTGTCTTTCTTCTTTGGCGAATGTTGGCACAACAAGCTTACTTATCACATTGTCCAAAATTCTGGAGACCAAGTCTCACCATTCTTTCTCTAAGGAGTTTTCTGTCTGTACTTCTTTGAAGATCAATTTTTGGTGGTTCCTTTGGCAGTCATGGTACTGGAATATTCTTCACTGGCAATGAAATTCAAATGGGGACTTCAGACTGGATTACAACTCAATTTGAATAAAATCCAAATTCTCACAACTTGACCAAATGTTCATGATAAATGGAGAAAAAGTTGACTATGTCACAGATTTTGGTCTTACTTGAATCCACAATCAAGGCCAAGCTAAGCAGCTGTCAAGAAATGCAAAAGAGTTGCAAGTTGCATTAAGTAAATCTTCTTCAAAAGATCTCTTTAAATTAGCCAAATGATATTACTTGTCAGACTAAGAAGTACCTGGTGATCTAAGCCACAGCATTATTAATGAACCTGCGAGTTGGACATTGAAAAAGGACAACTGAATGAGATCAATGTGGTGCTGGCAAAGAACATTAAAGAACCATAGACTTCTAAAAGGACGATCCAATCTTTCCTGGAACAAGTGAGGCCCGACTGCTCCTAGACGCAAACTTGGTGACACTTCATCTTACCAGCTTTCGATATGTTATTACGAGATACCAAGGACATCATGTTTGCAAAAGTAGACAGTCATTGAAAAGGGAATGTGTTCAAGGAGATGTATGTACTAAGTGGCTCTAACAATTGTCTCAAAAATATTAACAACTATGAGCATGGAACAAAATTTTTGTGTAGTCTTTTTGTTCCATTTTGCATAGGGTTGTTAAAAGTTAGAATGAACTTGATGGCACCGATTACCATTAACAATATACTCAAGGTCATGTTTTGGTTCTAGTGGACTTATTTTAATTTTCTCAGCTTCAATATGAATTTCTATATGAGTAATTGATAGCCTATTCCACAATTGTCCTGGCTTGGTTTTTGCTGCTAATATTGAGCGTCTCCATTATCTCTTTCCATAGATGTAGTCAATTTAATATCCGTGAAATCTATATGGATAAATTCATGTATATAATTGCCATTTCTGTTGTAGAAAAAAAATGTTGACGATGAAGAATTTGTATTCTGTAACGGCACAGGTAGTCTATCTTGTGACTGATAGTTCCATCTCTATCATCATGACCATATTGTAGCAAACATTCCTTCCTAGTTGTTTCAAACTTATGTAGTCTGATTGCCAATAGTTCATTCCTTTTTTATTGATTTTTTTGATCAATTTCACACAAAAGGTTTTTTTTTTATGTAATTCTACAACTTCTTCATCTTTCCTTCTAATGTTTAGCACATAAATACTGGCTTGATTTTCTGATATTGGGATAGATATCCAATCACAGACAAAATTGTATTTTAAGATAGAACTTGGAACGACTTTTTTATAATGAATGAGCTGTCGTTCCTCTTGAATCTGTCATTCCTACCAAATTATGGTTATATGATTTATTTAAGATTTAAAATGGGTACCAGTTTATTTAAGATCACTAATGTCTAGAATGCTTTTATCCATTCTACTTAATTTTTACAACTTCTAATTTTCCTAGATTTATAATTCACACATTAAAGTTTTGGTTAAACAGTCTAACCAAAATAAAATTCCTGGTGCTTTGGTCTTTAGACTTGTTTCTGGAATCATTTGGGGTATTGTTTTAGAAAATTTCATTGAATATATGTCTCATCACTAGTTCCTTAAACGTGGTGTTCCACTAAATTTTTTCCTGTTAACTTACGTAATTTTAATTTGTTTTAATAGTATTAAATATTGAAAAATTTAGATCTAGGAATTGAAATATAAAACAGAAAAGGAAGGAATACTTGCAAAATAATTAAATATTAAAGAACTTTCAAGAGTAGCTAGATGTGAAAGCATGATGACTGGTTGGTTGCACACTGACTTGCCAATCATAAGATCATGGGTTGAATCCAGCAATATCTCTGATGCCTTAAAATATTTGGAACCTCAAAGGAGTAATTCTTCCTTGTACTATAGGATCACTGTGAGTTATAATATATTAGATGGCAGTGTTTGGGGTTTGTTTGTCTATTTGGCAGAGGATTCTGTGCAGTATACACAGAGATTACAAGTGAGATACTGCAGAGATGTATGGAAAATAAAAATAAATTGGAAAAGCCCATGTAGGGAAGGTGGGAGCATAGTTTATAGTGTTAAAAATGTAAGACTTCATAACAGTCTTCATAATTTTTGGAAGATATAAATTTTCCTTCTTAAAATTATGCAGTAAACATTTGAGAACACATTTTAATACATAGGAGACAATGGTAAATGCTTCAGAGGTGAGGTTGACACTAAACTTATTTATAAGAAAAAAATTGTAACTTAAGAGTTCCTTTGTAAAGGTGGAGAAGTTGGGGATCTTATAAAAAGCCTGGCATGTTTTAATGTTAATAAAAGCATTTGAACTCCAATAGACTGATATTGGATTTCAGATATTTAGAATAGCTTGAATTGTACAAAACTCACTATCATTCAGTTGATAGGAACTCATAGTGTCCTCTGGGACAAAATGGAACTCCTCTTGTGGATTTCTGAGTTTCTACATCTTTATGGGAGCATAAAACTCATTTTTCTTTTGCAGAGGTCTGGTGGACTCAGGAAACTGACCTTGTGGCTGCTTAGCAGTAAAACAATTAACCCACAACTCCAAGTAGACTCCTTATTTATTTGACAATAACTCTCTTTTATAGTACCTTTTTAAGATAATAAATTGGAACTGCTTGCTATTCACTTCCTAATAAAGGTGAGGTGATACCTGGAGAAAATTTTGGGTTCATGTAACTTGCATTGTTCAAATATATCTTTGAATCAAAGGACACTATGTTAAGTGCAGCTTGACCTAAATATGTTGTACAGCACAAACTACACACTACTAGCATATACTTCCTCTCTGTCAGAATAATGCTACATTAAAATATCCTGATTTTTTTTATGGATGGCAAAAAGAAGGTGATATTTGGCATATTTTATGTATTTCAAAAAGTAGATCTGATAAGGAAAAACAGTCATTCTCTGAATCAACAAAGCAAATATACTCAGAAACATCATCCTAACATTGCAGGCACTACAATGTGAGCTGGCCAGTGGTATTAGTCTGCTTTCAGTTGCTTCTTTTAATTTTGACTCCTGACCCATCAGTAAAAGAAGGTCGTCAAGACTTTACTCTTGTAGGTTCTCTTTCATCCAAGCCATTGTAGTTCATTCTGCCGTGAGAATATCGTTTATCAGCCTTTGCCTTCCAACCTCAGCTGCTCATCTTCTGGCACTTTGACAAAATTCTGCTTCTATCCATGAAATTTTCAGTACCTGAAAATTCTGCAATGATATCCATAAGTTTTTCAGTGGCTAAGTTCTCACAATTAGACAGCATAGTCCTTCTTTCTAGTCTTTTCTTAGTACAAAAGCTCTACTGAGAGCTGTTCGATTTGAGTGACCCTGCTGCTATTGGAAATACATGACGAACTATTTGAAATAGCAGTGACACAGCTTCTCATATCAGAGCAACACAAGTTAATCCAGTAAGACAAACCGAAGGTCACTGTTGGTAGCATGCAGAATAAGTCTTCAAGAGCCGCAAACAGAAAAGAGCTAAAATTAGGGTAGATAAAGTTCAATCACATTAAGACTCACATTAACCATAAATAACATCAATACTCTATGCAAAATTGTTCCTCTAATTGGAATGTTTTTTAAATGCATGAAATAAATAACTTTATGGTACTTAAAAGAAAGGCACTTGACTTTTAAAAATCACATATAAATTAAAACTATATATGAATAAAGACATACTATGCAAAAACAAATAAAAAAAGCCTCAAATAACATTATTAGCATCAGAAGAAATATAATTTGGGTGTAATACTATCAGAACATTATGAAATACAATTAAACTGCAATATGGGGTCACTGTGAATCAGAATCGATTGAGAGGCAACTATTTTGGTTTTGATTTTTGAAGAGTTTCATAGAATAAAAGAACTCTTTGCTATTGTTCTTAGATCACATGGAGTCCATTTCCTCTCATAGAGAACCTATGTACAACACAAGGAAGAACTGTTCTGTCCTGGCTTCCTTCAAATCGTTGCCTATGCTTGACTTACCCTCTCTTTGCATTTCATCTACTACCTTCTTCTTTTTCATTTACCTTCTAATTTAACAAGAATGCTATTACTCTTCAGGGGCTAGTTTATATGGATCACATCTTTTAGAAGATTCATAAATCTGAAATGTACCTATTGTTGCAATTGCTGGCACTTCAATTCATAATGACCTATTGTGATAGAGCAGAACTGCTCTTAGATCTTTGCTGACCCTTAAGCCCTAGTAGTTTAGTGTGTTCCTAGATGGCTGCTAACTGTAAGGCCAGAAGTCTGAATGCATCAGGTGCTCTGTGGAACAAAGATGGAGAAATGTTTTTAATCCTTCTATGGTGATTTATGGCCTCAAGAATCCATAAGATGTAAGCCTACCCTGTCTTATAACATCACTAAAAGCTCTCACTGACATGATCCCATCGAGCTCTAAACTTTATGAAAGCTTGTGATCAGGCGTTTCTTTCCAGATCCCTGGGTGGATTGACATCAACAACCTTACACTCATGTTGCTGTCAGTGTGGTTATCTTCTGACTCATGTATAACAGAACTAAATGCTGTCTGGTCCTGTTCCACCATCAAAGTGATGTTTGTGCTTGAGACCATGGATAGAGGCATTTCATCAATTCATCTTGTCAAAGGTCTTTCTCCTGTAAGCTGCCTTCTGACTTTGCAAGGCATGATGTACTTCTCACCATCCCTGACTCCTAAGGAGTATTCTAGTTGTACATCATCCAAGACTGATTTTTTTGTTCTTTTGCCAGCTTGTGGTACTTTGAATATTCTTCATCAGCACCATAATTAAAATGTATGAGTTCTTCAGACAAAGGTGTTATTACTAAAATCCATAGAACCCAGCAAACTTAAACAAGTAAAAAATGAAAAGTCTCCTAAGGATGTGGACTAACTACTTGAACAGAATACCAAAAAATGATGAAATCCAAATGTCCAATAAGCATATGAAAACCATTAGGTATCCAGAAAATGCAAATAAAATAATCATGAGATACGACCTAACACCCACAAGGATATCCCAATTGAAAACAACAAACAGTAAACAACAAATGTTGGAGGATGTGTGGTGAGATAGGAACTCTCATTCACTACTGGTAGTAGTCCTGTAGAAAAATATAGCCAGTATGAAAAATGATCTGTCAATAACCCAAAGAGGTGGAAATCAAGTTACTGAAATGGAGTTATTCTAGAAGAAATAAGAAATGTGTCACAACCAAGCCACAGTTCTCCAATATTCATTGCTGCACAGTTACAAACTCAAAGAGAATGGGTTGAAAAACTCTGGCATATACACCTATTATGGAGTACTACACATTCCTGAAAAAAAAGTGAAGTAAAGATGAAGCACCTGGTCTCATGGAAAGAGTTGGAGAATATTATGCTGAAATAAATTAGTCAAGCACAGAAGCACATCATGAGTAACCAAGTTAAGTTTAAACAGCAGAATGGGGCATTGGAGAAAATGTACATATTGCACAGTTGATGGATTGAGGACCAGATACTGTGGCAAAAGCCACACCAAACACAATGATTCATATATCAAAATAAGATCAAGAAAAGAATTTAAAAGTTGTAGATATCGCCTGTGCTGAATGATATCTCCGCCCTCTTATACCCCATTTTAAAGTTTGCATATTTGTCTTATTGCACAATCATGTTTATTATCTAGCTTCTTTTTTCTTGTAAAAATCATTTTATTGGGGGATCATATACACTCTTATAAGAATCCATGCATACATCCATTGTGTCTAGCACATTTGTACACCTGCTGCCATCATCATTCTCAAAACATTTGCTTTCTACTTGAGCCCTTGGTATCAGCTCCTTATTTTTCCCCTTCCTCCCAATATCCCTCCTTCATGAACCCTTGATAATCTATAAATTATTGTTATTTTGTTATGTCTTACACTGTTTGGCATCTCCCTTCACCCACTTTCCTGTTGTCTGTATGTCCCCACTTCCTTTCTACCCCACCATCCCTCTACTCTCCCCATATCACCACTCTTGCCACTGGTTTTGAGCGGTTCAGCTCTCCTGGATTCCCTTTTTCCAGTTCCTATTGGTACCAGTGTACACAATCTGGTCTGGCCAGGTTTGTAAGATAGAATTGGGATCATGATAGTGAGGGAGGTTGGGGAGGAAGCATTAAAGAACTGGAGGAAAGTTGTTGTATGGTTCATCATTGCTGTGCTCTACCCTGACTCATCTTCTCCCTGCGACCTTTCTATAAGAGGATATACAATTGCCTACAAATGGGCTTTGGCTCACCACTCTTCACTCCCCCTAATTCACAAGTAAAAGATTTTCTCTGTTCTTTGATGCCTGATACCTGATCCCATCAGTACCTGGTGGTCACACAGACTGGTATGCTTCTTTCATGTGGGCTTTGTTGCTTCTCAGTTAGATGGCTGCTTGTTTATATTCAAGACTTTCAGACCCCAGACCCTATATCTTTTGATAGCCAGGCACCATCAACTTTCTTCACCACATTTGTTTATGCACCTGTTTTGTGTTAAGGGATCATGCCTTTATGGCCCACAGAGAGGTGAGGAAAGAGCAAAGACAGCAATGAGGAACCAGGCACTAATCCACCCAAACAGGGTGGATTGTTTAGTCAGAGAGAGAGAGAGAGAGAACTTTATTCTGGTGCAATGCTTGAAGATAACATTCTTGCTCAGTGCAGCTTAGTTATAGAGAGAACTGCAGGGCCAGCCTCTGCTCCATGCAGGAAGTCCAGACATTAAGCCCCCTTCTGCGATGACAGGGCTACAGAAGTCAGCACTGATGCTACAGTTCAGGGAGTGTGGACAGTTTCTCCGAGGGTAGTACAACAAACCAGAAATGGTAGCAAAGCCACGAAGTCCCTGAGAAATTCAGACTGGTGGTGGTGGGATTGGGGCAGCGCTTGACACCTCATCTGATCTGCTTGGGGGATATTAACAAGGGGGCCATAGTGAACATCTTCAGGAGCAATGAGGTGGGAGTGAGGCATTACACAGCTCCACCCTTGCCTGGAGGAAGAGCAATGAGCTCTACAGAGGGCATGCCCTTGGTCACTAATACTGAGAACTGAAGGTTATAAGAGCTCTTAGGTTGGTCAGTCCTGGGATATGAATCCTGGCAGAAAGGGGGATTGGCTTGTTAGATTATAGCAGTGCAAGCTCACTATTTAACAGAGAGATACTTATTTACTCTGAGTCTGAAAAACAGCTGACTTGCAACGATTTGTGAGGCCTCTCTCTCTCTTTTTTCTTTTTTCGTTATCTTTTAACATCTTTCTATATAAGGTGGGTAATATAAGCAATTACTAGGAGACAGCAATGAGTCTGGTGGTTCAGGGGTCAGGGGAGAGGAAGTGATCAATGAACCAAAAATGAGAGGAACAGCAAATTAGCAAGGGATCTAAAATCGATGGACAGCAGGGTGTAGATTTCCTGGTTGTGTTTGATCAATTGAAATGTACCTGTGTTAGTCCGGGTAGACTAGAGGAACAAATTTCATAGATATGCATATAGACATAAGGAAAGGGTTTATATACAAAAGAAATGTGACACTAAGAAGGCATCCCAATCCAGTCCAGTACAAAGTCATGAATCCGATATTAACCCATGTGCCCGAAATCAGTCTACAAAGTCTCCTTCCAACTCACAAAGTCACAGGTTAGTGGGTGCAGAATTCTGGCACTGTCAGGGGTCTCCCCATGGCTCCTCACTTCCAGGGCTCAGGGTCCATCAACAGCATGCCGCTCCAACTTCAGAGGTCGGGCTCCATCAGGTCAAAGCCGTGTGGTCTCTCCGCCGGCTCCTCCAGCTTCTTGGTCACTGCCATCTTGTCTTTTCTGTGATTCATAGCCTTTGAGACTAACTCCCAACAACCGGGGAAGATAGCTTCTCATCTTCATGAGGGAAGTGTCGCGAGATTTCCCAAAAGACTCAGGAGAAAGCCATGCCCACATAAAGGCCTCATTGGCTATATATATATATATATATATATATATATATATGTGTGTGTGTGTGTGTGTGTGTGTATATATATACACACACACACACATATATATATGTATATATACAGCAATGAAGCAAATGGACTTTAGGACTCTACTTAAATTTTATCTCAGTATAAGAACGATTTATTCTACTAATGTAGCAATGGATGGTACTCACCTTCCTGACATAATTGCTGAAGACAAAATGGGTGCATAGGCACATGGTGAGGGAAACTGATGGTGCTTCACTATTAAAAGATATATTGTCTGGGGTCTTAAACAAGTGGACATCTGGCAGGGAAGCAAAAAGCCCATGTGAAAGAACCACATCACCCTGTGTGATAATGAGGTGCCAATATGTCTGTTGCAGCTATAGCACTGATAACACACATAACTAGTCTCGAGTTCAGATACTAGACAAAGAGAGGGGGAAGAAAGAGGGAAAGAGGAGCTGATAGTAATTATGACTGTATAACACCACTCAAGGGAAACGAATAACAGAACTGCAGGTGAACCGATACATTGAATGGTGCAAGATATATTTCTCTGTGTCTCTCTAGTCTCTCTCTAGTCTCTCTATGTCTCTCTCTAGTGATATATATATATATATATATATATATATATTCTGGGTAGACTAGAGGAACAAATTCATAGACATGCATAAGGATATAAGGAAAAAGTTTATATACAAGAGAAATGGAACACTGAGAAATCATTCCAGTTCAAAGTCATAAGACGGATATTAGCCTATTTGCCCAATACCAGCCTATAATGTCTCCTTCCGACTCACGAAGTCACAGGTCAGTGGGTGCAGAATTCTGGAGCTGGCAGGGGTCACCCCATGGCTCCTTGCCTCCAGGGCTCAGGGTCCATTAACAGCATGCCGCTCCAACTTCAGAGGTCAGGCTCCATCAGGTCAAAGCCGTGTGGTCTCTCCGCCGGCTCCTCCAGCTTCTTGGTCACTGCCATCTTGTCTTTTCTGTGATTCATAGCCTCTGAGACTAACTCCCAACAATCGGGGAAGATAGCTTCTCATCTTCATGAGGGAAGTGTCGCGAGATTTCCCAAAAGACTCAGGAGAAAGCCATGCCCACATAAAGGCCTCATTGGATATATATATATATATATATATATATATATATATATATATATACAGCAATGAAGCAAATGGACTTTAGGACTCTACTTAAATTTTATCTCAGTATAAGAACGATTTGTTCTACTAATGTAGCAATGGATGGTACTCACCTTCCTGACATAATTGCTGAAGACAAAATGGGTGCATAGGCACATGGTGAGGGAAACTGATGGTGCTTCACTATTAAGAGATATATTGTCTGGGGTCTTAAACAAGTGGACATCTGGCAGGGAAGCAAAAAGCCCATGTGAAAGAACCACATCACCCTGTGTGATAATGAGGTGCCAATATGTCTGTTGCAGCTATAGCACTGATAACACACATAACTAGTCTCGAGTTCAGATACTAGACAAAGAGAGGGGGAAGAAAGAGGGAAAGGGGAGCTGATAGTAATTATGACTGTATAACACCACACAAGGGAAACGAATAACAGAACTGCAGGTGAACCGATACATTGAATGGTGCAAGATATATTTCTCTGTGTGTGTCTCTCTCTAGTGATATATATATATATATATATATATATATATATATATATATATTCTGGGTAGACTAGAGGAACAAATTCATAGACATGCATAAGGATATAAGGAAAAAGTTTATATACAAGAGAAATGGAACACTGAGAAAGCATTCCAGTTCAAAGTCATAAGACGGATATTAGCCTATTTGCCCAATACCAGCCTATAATGTCTCCTTCCGACTCACGAAGTCACAGGTCAGTGGGTGCAGAATTCTGGAGCTGGCAGGGGTCACCCCATGACTCCTTGCCTCCAGGGCTCAGGGTCCATCAACAGCATCTAGTGGTGGCAGAAGCAACCCATTGCTGGCAAGAGTCTCCACATGACCTCTCCAGCTTGAGAGGTCTGGCTCCATCAGGGGCAAGCTGTGTGGCTTCTCCGGCTCCTCAGGTGCTGCCATCTTGTCTTGTCTGTGATTCATCATCTCTGAGACTAAATCCCAACAACTAGGAAGATAGCTTCTCATCTCCAGAAGGAAAATATCCCAAGATTTCCCAGAAGTCTCAGGAGAAAGTCATTCGCACACAGAGGCCTCATTGGCTTGTCAATGGCTATCTTCTGATTAACAGGCTAGACTACACCCCTACATCTCAATCATGAAATTAACATAAGCACATGACTGCCATATATATATATATATATATATATATATATATATATATATATTCCTGGGGGATGGTTGAATGGGGAGAGGGAGGGTTAAAGTGAAGCTGATATCAGAGTTCAAAGCAAAAGAAAATGTTTTGAAAATGATGGTGGCAGCAATTGCAAAACTATGTTTAGTCTAATTTTCTAATTATGGACTGTTATAGTATTTGTAAAAGCTCCCCCCAAATATTACATATATATGTATATATACACACACACAAACATATATATATTTATGTTGAAGCCACTTTATATATCCAACTCATTTCTTTTTTAAAAAATTTTATTCCTGACTTTTTTTCAAACAAACAGGATATCCTACTCCACAAGCTAGTTTACCTTTTGATAACACATTAAAAGTTTTACAGAAATCTCATCATCCTTGCTTTTAATGAGCATTTTGGCTATCATAGTTTAAAAGCATTATTTTCTCATCTGGAAGTCTGTAGCATATTCAATGCTTTTTTCTAACAGTATAATTCAAAAATATCAATTATAACATTTTGTATTTATTGTCCAATTTCCTCATAGCTATGTAGGTGATGAAAATACCATCGACTGACTCATATACACCTGAGATTTCAAACTGAAACTCATTATTTTGTTTAAAATACTTTTGCAGTATAATATGTAACTTTATTTTTTAACTGCTGTTTTGAAAGTTCATGATTTTGCATCCAAGTAACTTGAAAATGTCAATATTCCCTTTATTTACTATGGTTTAGTTTATTGGTCTAGCTGTGAGAATTTTTTCTTTTCATTATATTAAGGAATAATTTAATTTACATATAGTTGAACCCAAGTTATTTTTTGAATATTATATTCACTTAAAATAAATTTGTGAAAAGTCATGAGCCAAATGATGTCAATAACTAAAGAAATATGGAAAAATCCAAAATCATATTTGGTGACTTCAATACTATTATCTCAGTAACTCAATGACCATTCAAAATTGAGAATCATTCATAAATCCACACAACACTATCAATAACTATACCAAAATAAAATTTATATTTAAAGTCCACCCTGAAACAGCAGAAGACAAGTTCTTTTAAATGAATATCAACACAAAACAATAGTCAAGAATGATCATATCTGAGTCCAATTAAAAAAGCAACAAACTTGAAGAAAAAATAAAGTATTGCATATTTTCACACATATAATGGGATTAAGCTTAAAATCAATAGCTATCAATTGATTCCTAGATATTTGAAAATGTCAACAATTATTTGATAACTCCAACATTGTTATTCTAATCATTCCTTTGGTCAAAGAAGAATTCTTTGACAGAATTTTAAAATATAGTTAATTTAAGTGAAAGTAGGACTGCAGTGCTAAAAGATTGTAATTCAGTGTATTTTTTATGCTTAGAAAGCAGAATTTTCTATCCAACTTTCCTCTAGTTCTCAAATGCTTTCTCCCACCCACGATCATGATTGCAATTCTACCACACAAATCCAGCTATACCAGGGGAAGTACACTGAAGTCGGAAACCTGGAGAATTTAGGAAAGATGTTCTCTCAGGACTATTGGTGGGAGTGGTGATACTGTGTGGTGGAGGGATGGTGGAATAGAAAAGGGGAACCAATTTCAGGGATCTATATATAACCTCCTCTCTGGGGCACAGACAACAGGGAAGTGAGTGAAGGGACACATTGGACAGTGTATGATATGAAAAAGTAATAACAATTTGCAAATTATCAAGGGTTCAAGGGGAAGGAGAGAGGGAAATATGGGGAGCTTGTACTGGGGGTCTAAGTGGAGGGGGGGATGTTTTCAAGTGATGATGGCAACAAGTGTGTAAATGTGGCCTGCATACAATTGATGTATATATGGATTGTGATGGGTGTTGTATGAACCCCCAATAAAATGATTCATTTTAAAATGGGAGAGGAAAGAGGAGGTTATACCAAGGGCCCAAATGAAAAATATTTGGAAATCCATATGGCAGCCCATGTACAAATATGCTTGATACAAATGATGTATTGAATGTCGTAAGAGCTGTAAGAGCCCCCAATAAAATCATTGAAAAGAAAACAGAATTCTCTTGTCATTCAAAATATATCCATTGAGCAGTCAATATACTTAACCCCTAATAGCTCTGACTTCTTTTATGAGACTAATAAGAGAATAGCTCAAAAAGTGAACATAAATACCTAAAAGTGAAAGCAATTTATAAGCGTTTTGGTTTCTCCCTTCAAATTTATCCAAGTTTCAAAGTGTACACTTCTTGTTTCCCTTCAAATGAACATTTGATATTGTCTGCCATACACATGTACTAATGTGTTCTCTATTAAAATGTAAAATATAATTCAAAGCAAAATTATCAAAATATCAGTCATAATTTAAATATTTCATTTCAAAGAGAGATTATCTTCTGTGTTTGATATGGATAAGCCAGTTATGATAAGATCTCATTGAATAATATATACCATATACTCCATAGATCAATAATCATTTAGAACTCACTTTTAAATTTATATTTCAATAGAGCTCTACATGAAGATTGCACCTGTAAATCTTTTCTTAAATAATGATCATCTTATGTTTATACTTTAAAAATATGCTTAATCATAATCTTGATTTTATAAGGAAAATATTAAACAACAGCAAAACCAGAGTATTTAAAAATATAAATTTATGTCATGATATTCTGTAGCAGAAAAAATAATTATGCTCCCAGGTCATACCACTCTGTCATCTAATAAGGTCACTATGAATTAGAATTCACTCCTTTCCTTAACAAAGGCATGTGTGAGAGAAGGTTTTGGTAAATGAATAAGAATAGAAAGAAAGCTCTATTTTGAACATAAGCAGCTAATCTGATCATCATTGACTGTGCCACATCTCTATACTCCCTGTGGTAGGAGCTGATACAGTTGCCAAACTGAAAGATGAAATAATAGATAAGAGAATACATATTTCACTTTAAGCCAGAAGGCGAGATAATTGACATGGTTATCTTTTGATTTATTTGAAAGGATTGATGTCCTGATGATATTCCAACACTCTCTTTGTTGTCTTTCATGTGGATACAGATATTTCTTGTTACAGACTCAGTTCTGACTCATGAGGACTTCAGTAACCCAGGATTACTAATGGTTGATGAAATGTTGGTGCACAATGTGTTAAGGCTCATAACTACCCAGTGTTCACTGATTCAAACCCACCATTGATTTGAAGATAGGGCAATTTTCTTTGTAAAATTTTTCAGTCTTGGTAAGTACTATGAGATAGTACTATTCTGCCTTTGGGTCTCAATGAATTAGAATTCAGTGCATGGCACTGAGCATGATTTTGCGTGAGTTATGATTGATAAGGGATACGTAGCTAGTGCAAACATGTGTTTCACTTAGATTTGAAGATTTGAGTTTACACTGGGCACCTCAGAAGTAAGATCTGGCAAAATATGTGGGTGACTCAGGGAAATTCAACTTTGACACATATAGTTCCTCACTCTGGGGATGAAGTGGTTACACTGGCCTAGGAAATAGCCAATTTCATTGTATCCATGCTTTGATTAACGGATGGAATATATGTATGTATGAGGATTGTAATAATTGTTAATCTATTAGACTCTATTATTCACCTAAATCAACATTTTATTAACTTCACTGTCAGGAATTACCATTTACACTTGTGTATAATTCTACTGATATCAGCCAAGGCACCTGATTATACCACAAAAACTACGTTAAAAATGTGCTGGAAAACTTGGCTTATACATAAGTGTATGGGTATACAAATTTTGAGTTCTGAATGCACTAAAATTGAGGCCTTGTATTATAGTGGTCAGGAGTTGAGCAGTTAATATAAAGGTTGGTGCTTTGATCCACTAAATGATCAAGGGGAAAATATGGTGTGCTTCTGGAAAGGCTTACAGCTTTAATCTTTCCTTTTTATCTATAAACTCACTTGAAATCAGTAGATTTTTTTTCTTAGAAAGTATGCAAAACATTGAGACTAAGCATTTTTAAATTTGTATGAATACTTATTATTTATAATTAAACTTTGAAATTTATTCGATGGAATCCAATAATTGAGTTATCTTAAAATGATCCAGTAAATAAAATAACTCTATAAATGAGTCAACTAATTTAGCATTTACTGATGAAAATGAAAGACCGTAGCATTCCATATGGATTACAACTTATTATATAGAAAAACCAAAATCTTCACAACTGGGTCAATAAACAGTTTCATTAAAATGGAGAATAGTTTGAAGTTATTAAGGATTTTATCTTACTTGGATCCACAAGGGCTGGTAGACATAGCATTAGGAGATCAAACAGCTCATTACATTGTGGGAATATGCTACACAGGACCTCATCTAAAGTGTAGAAGAGCAATGATGTTACCCTGCAGATTGAGGAATGCCTGGCTCAATCCTAGATATTTTTAATTGCCCCCTATGCATGTGAAAGTAGGACATTAAATAAGGAAAACCAAAGAAAAGACCATGCATCCAAATTTTGGTGTTCGTGCTAGTCTGTGTTGACTAAAGAAACAAACCCATGTACATTCGCATATGTGTAAGAAAGAGCTATATATTAGAGAGCAATTATATATTGAGAAAACATTCCAGCACAGTCCAGATGAAGTCCACAATTCCAATATTAACCCATATGTCCAATACTAGTCCATAAATTCTTCTTAAGACTCATGCAGCACATGAAATGATGACAAATTTAGAAAGGTCACAGGCTGATGTGTCAAAAGTCTTGTGGATCCAGAGGCAATGGAAGCATCTCAATGCTGGTTTGGGTCTTCATGAGGCTCCTTCAGCTCCCTGCATATCGCAAGAGCAGGAAAGGGAAGTCAGAGAAAGAGAGAGAGAGAGAGAGAGAGAGAGAGAGAGAGAGAGAGAGAGAGAGAGAGAGAGAGAATGGTTCCAGCCTCCAGCAAGCTATTTATCTCTATTGCACCTCCAAATGAGTTCATCAAGCTGCAACCTGTCTGACAGGATAAGCTCCACCTCTTCAGTCTTAATAGCCTAAAGTTGACAGAATATGTAGCTACCAATGTACTGGTAACAACTATTGAAAGTGCCATGGGCTAACAAAACAAAACAAAAATCTCTCTTGGAAAAAGTACACACAGATTGCTCCCAAGAATTAAGTATTGCAAGACTTCATCTCAGGGACCTTGGACTTGTTATCAGGAGAGAAGAGTTCCTGGAAAAGGACATCATGTTTGGTAAAAAGGACATCATCAGGATTGATGTCCTGATGATATTCTAACACTCTCTTTGTTGCCTTTCATGTGGTGAACAGTTTTTTCTTGTTACAGACTCGGTTCTGACTCATGAGGACTTCTGTAACTCCTAAGTAAAGAAGACCTTGATGAGATGGATCTATATAATACTTGGTAAATGTCCTCAAACAGCAATAACTGTGAGTACATCATAGGAGTGGCAGTTTTTCAACATGTTTTATTTAGGGTTATGAGTTACAATGGATGCAATGACACTTAAGAAAATGGTAGGCTTGAAAAAGGGCAACTAACAGGAGTTCATGCACAGTAGAATGATAAAATTTACAGCTCCCACAAATATTGACAGCCTTGGCAGCAACAAGGGTAGTTCTAATTTGTCCTATATGATCACTATGAGTGAAAGTTGACTCAATGACAATGAATGATACTTTTCTGAACACAATGTATCATATATGTGTCAATTTAAGGTTTAATTAATTTGGGAGGGACTTCAGTTGATGTTTGCATTAGACCTTTTGCTTTACAATTACACATGTCTAGAAGACATGCATTATGAGATAACTACATTAATAATAAAAGTAGTTTTCTTCATGAACATAGAAACTAGTACAACATCATAAATCAAAAGTTATCTGAAGGTTTGCAAAGAAATTATCTTTTTATTGTGCTTTAGATATTGCATAAATAGGGATTTTACCTTTTAAATTTTGAATTGACTATAACTGATAACCATTTAAGATAAAAGAAATAAGCTCTTTGTAATTAACTTTAAAACCTATTGATCTTAATCTCTTAACCTACAAATCATGAACAACCAATTATCAGGATTAAGATATTATTTAAAATGTTGAATCTAGATTTCAAGAATATATTACAGGACATATTTTATAATCATATTTTCTACTTGTATTTCAGTCAGGAAGGATTTATGAAAAAAAATATATGTTTGGCACTTCTGATAAAAGTTGGTGCCTTAGACTGATGAACTACAAGATTATTTTCAACAAATGCACAGAATAAACAGATATGGAAGGAACATCTGCAAACTTCAATCTCTGAGGAATGAAAAATAAGTGGGCTATACACCAAAAGAAAAAAAAATGTGAGGATGGAACACATCCGAAAAAGAGGAGCAGGAATCTCTCAGCTTGCCAAGCCCAAGTCATTCCCATAGTTTGGAAGTATCCCTGGAGCACTTGACCAAGAGGGAGGTGGATTAACCTCTTGCTCCTTAACCTTGCTGAGTGAATGGAGAAATACCCAGGATTCAACCTAGTCCATTCTGAGGGCAGTTGAACTCCTCCTTCCCCATTCCTGGGGCAACATGAACACTCTGAGTCTTGGGGTGGGGAGAAACTTGACCTGACCACTACAGAACATGAAAGGCAAGAGCAATGAAGCCTGATTCATACTAGGTTTCTCATGAAATCTGCTACTCGAGGGTAGGCAGCTTCATAGGTTCATAGTCTCAAATATGGAAGTAAATTACCATCTGACACCATTTCCCAAATAGTTCATGGAAGGCTTTGATCCATGTTTTTAGGTTAACACAGCTTTGAAGCTGGAGAATTTCAGCTTTTGCTTTGGATTTATAACTTAGACACAGAGGATGGAACCACACATGGTACTCAAATGTCATTGTATCATGATGATGACTTCAGAAAGGAAACCTTGAGGAAAAGTGACAACCAGTTCTGGTGTGTGTTCTTGTGTTTGTCTGAGTTTTCCCCCTAGTTTTTTGTTGATTGGATAAATCACAAGCAGAGAAACACAGGATATCAGGTTGAAGTTGTCCCTAACTATCCACAAACCTCTGTTGGCGAAAACAATAAAAAAAACCAAAACTCTCACCCTGGTGCATCCAAGACTTAACTCATACTATGTCAGGTTTATGAAGCATGCATTGGTGACTAAGAAGGAGAAAGCAGCTGTTGATATAAGCTTGAGTCTTTGAAGTGTGTGTGTGTGTGTGTGTGTGTGCACGCGCGCGCTTTGATGGTGTTGGTGGTGGTGATAATTTGGACTTGTTATTACTGCTCGTGCTTATTCTTTTCTGTCTTTACTCCTTTTCTGCTCCACTTGAAGGAACCATCTAGCCACTGATGCACCCTCACCAGCTACACTTAGAGGGCAATGGTAACCACCTACTTCAGTAACACTAAATTTTAAAAAAAGAGAGAGAAGTAAGAGCTATAAGCAATGCAATCTCTATGAGATTTCTGTTCACATGAAAAATCTCTGTTCATATGAAAAATAGACAGCATGGCAAGAATGAGTGAACAAAGCACAGACCCAAGGGACCCTTTTGAGTAAGAAAAGGCATTTGATGTACCCGATAAAGAATGATGTTCAAGTATTTACACTAGGAAAATAAATTCAGAGATGACATACAAAAGCAAGCAGAAAATGCTGTCGAAGAACACAGGAAGGACTGCAAGAGAATATGATAAAATAAATGAAAAGACAAAATCATGCTGAGCCCCAACAGCTTAAGTGGTTTAGTGCAGGACTGCGGTCCATGGGCTTGGTGGTTCAAATCCACCGGAGGCTCTCAGGAGCAGCGCTGGATAGCTCCCATGTCCACCAGAGGGCAGTGATGCCAAAAAAAATCAGAATACATACTGGGAAGTAGTACAGAAAATTAATAAGTATAATTAGCATACTAAAAGATCAAAGCAATAGAGTTGAAGCAGTTGGAGGTCTAATTAACGATCTTAAAATCAAACCTCTCAAAAGCAATGCAAAAGAACAATCAATAAAAAGAGTAGAAGCATTAAAATACTAAGTATAATGTGAGGTTGTATCAAGAAAAATAATTTATGTATCACTGCCATTTCAGAAAAAGAAGAATTAAGAAACAAATCACAGAGAAAATAATCCAAAAATTGCTTGAAGGAAATTTACCGAACACCTCGAAGGGGCAAAAACAAACATAAAAGAAGCTGAAAGAACCTTAAACAGGATAGATGGTAGAAAATTGTCATGACATTTAGCTAATCTTTCCACTAACAAGTTCAAGGAAATAATTATGAGAGCATCTTGGAAAACAAAAAAAGTAACTACAAAGGAATTTGTGCAACCTTATTTGCACTACAAGTAAGATTATTTTGGGATTTTTCAATAGAACCATGCAGGTAAGAAAACAGTAAAATGCCATGTATAAAACTTTGAAAAATAAAAATAAAATCTGCCAACCAAGGAGCTCATATCAACTAAAATGATCCCTCATAAATAAGGGGAAAATAGCAGGTTTGCCAGATAAAGAGAAATTAAAACAATTCATAAAACAAAAGCCAAACTTACATAAATTACTAAGGGGAGTCCTTTGGACAGAAAATAAACATTAAGGCAATCATTAAATTGAGATCAACATATAAGACACTATCATCCAGAAATAAAATTACTGAAAGTATTACTCAAAATAAAACAAAATTTGAAAATTGAAAACAGGGAGTTATAGATATCATTTCCAAAGGAAAAGCATTATACAATAATAGAATATATGGACACAAAACATTGTAATAAATAGGATGCCAAGAAATTCACAAAACACAACAGACTTAAACTTGGGAGAGGAATAGTAATCTATCCTCAAAGAAAATGGAAAATCTCATCAAGAAAAAATTTTAAGCTAAGCACTGTGACATACTCAACAGTAAATTAACAGCGATGGAAAAAAAAAACAGCAAGTGATCTCACTGCAGAAAATTATGAGGAAGAAAGAAACCAATAACACAACACATACAAAAAAGGAGCGTACAGGAAATGACAGCAATAAATTCATACATCTCAAGAATATCACTGAAGGTAAACTGAATACACTAATCAGAAAGTTAAGAATAACAGAGTGGTCAAGAAAACAGAGCTCATTAACTTGATGCTTAAAAGAAACACATTTTAGACTTAAAGACAAAAACAATTTTAAAAAATCAAAAGAAAATCATAAAGATGAAGTCAACAACAATTTTTTAAAAAAACCAAGAGTGTCATATTAATCTCTAATAAAACAGATTTAAGGCAAAATGCATACAAAGAGAGAAAGAAGTACTCTACATCATGGTTAAAGAGACAATTTAACTAGAAGACATAACCATAATAGACATCTATCTACACAAACCCAATGAAAGACTCTGAAAATACATTAATATATATCCTGAAGTGTTGAAGAGAGAAATAGATAATAATACTCGTAAAAAATATATAATACACCACCTACACCTACCAGCAGAGGGCAGTGATGCTAAAACAACAACAACAACAAAATAATATGATACTTAAATACATTACTTTCAAGGAAGCCCAGGAAAACAGGAATGAAACTAGAAAGATACAAAAAAACAAAATAGCATAATTAAACAATTGACATATAATATTAATATCTATTGCTATATGCAACAGCTCAGCATACACCTTTTTCAGTGTACATGCAATATTTTCCAGAATAGATCATGTTATATGGCACAATGAAACTTATTAATTTTTGAAATATTAAAGGATTACAAATCATTTCCTCGGATCACAACGCAATGTGTTTATGTGGGACCTTTAAAAGAAACAAGGGACAGTAGAATAAGGGAATAGAGCCTGGCTTAAAGTCAGCAAAGCTGGGGGAGATGATTGCATGCTCTCACTATACTTATTCATCTGTATGTTGAACAACTAAACAATAATGGATTAATTCGTCATCAAGATTGAAGGAAGGTTTATTAATCACCTGCTATACACGGATAGCACAACCTTGCTTGCTGAAAATAAGCAGGACTTGAAGCCTTTTCTAATGAAGGTCTAGGATTGCTGCCTTCACTATGGAATACAACTCAGAAGAACAAAATCTTTACAACTGGAGCAATAGGCAATATTACCAATAGGTAATATTTTGATAAATGGAGCAAATATTTCAAGTTGTCTGGGGTTTTCTTGCTTGGATCCACAATCAGTGCTTTTGGAAGCAAAAATCAAGGGAGCAAATGACACTTTGCGCTAGGTAAATCTTCTACGTAATATCTCTTTAACATATTGAAAGCTACAGTTGTGATTTTGAAGACTAGGAGGCATCTGACCCAAGTCACGGCATTTTCAAATACCACATTCATATGAAAGAGACATTAAATAAAGAAGACCAGAGAATTGATACATTTGAATTGTGTTACTTGCAAAAATATTGCGAGTATCATGTACTGCCAAGAGAGCAAACAAATCTGTCTAGGAAGATGTTCTACCAGAAAGCTCCTTAGAAGCAAAGATGGAAAGCAAAGAAGCAAAGATATAGTCTCGCACATACTTTGGACATGTTATTAGGAGAAATTTGTCCTAGAAGAAGGACATCATGCTTGGTAAAATAAAGGGACAGTAAAAAAGGCAGAAGCTCCTTGATGGGATGGATTAGCACAGTAGCTACAGCAATGGGCTCAAATAGAGCCACAGTGATGAGGGTGATGCAGGTCCAAGCAGTATTGTTTCCTTGTATTGTACATAGTGTTACAGTAACTTGGAGCTGACTTGACAGCACATAACAACAGCATTCATGTCTAACTTGCATCAAATGATTGAGTGGGATGGGACTATGGAAATAAAATGTGTAACACTAATATAGCAGATTTTTCGTGTTTTAGTTGTCATTCCCTTTGCTATAAGGATGACTTGTCTTGGCAAGAGTGAAAAACTCCAGGATCATTGGGAAAAGAGCAGATTCAAGATCTTTCTCAGAAATAGTGGACTCTCAGACCAGAGGCATCAGATACTGGGGCATGAAGGCTATGGGACAGAGAGACGACCCTAGGCTGAGTTGAGAAGTTGAAGCAAGAAAACTATGAAACATGAAAAAGCAGCAGGCCTGTGCCTGCAGGGCCGAGAAGCAGGTGAGCTTCCCTTGGCAGAGGCCAATAAACCAAGTAGCTGAGGGACTGATAAGAGACAGGTGCAGGGCCTCTGTGGTTCCATGACTGTTTACTGATGATAACTTGTGGTAACCTTTTACCTTCCCTAATCAATGCCTTTAATGGTTGTGTTATCTATGAGTTCTGGGTGACCATTGCACTGAATTCCCAGTGGAAATGTGGAGTGCTGTGGGAGGAATGGTTGGTATCAAAGAAGGGTAAATAAGGATGAGTAATAGAGACAGGTCTGATCCCAGTATTGTGGAAACAGGGCAGCTAGAGGATGTCAGATAGCAGATGTCAGATAGCATTTTCAGACTTCCATGCATAGAAGAAAGCTCGGTGTTCATAGAAATGAAGGCTTAACATTGTGAAAATAGCAGTGCTACCCAAAAGCAATCTATAAATTTAATGCAATCCCAATCCAAATATTGTAGGAAACATTGCCCTGTACCTTCTGGAAGGAGTCCTTGGGTGAAAAGACTTTGATTTAACCTTGAATGTGTGACTGTTTGAGGGTGCCAGGAATTTTTCCCAAAACATTGAGTGAAAAGAAGAATCTCTGTTGTAAACAAATGTAAATTCTCCTTTAGGTCAGAATGTATTCTTCTGTCAGAATGTTTTGATAGTTTGAAAACATCTTGAGCCTGAAGTTGTGCCCTAGGAAGGCTCCTCAATTTGGCACTTCATAAAGTTTACTCTTTTGCTGTGTTAATAAAACCTGTGAAGCCGAGAAACTTGGGGTCTCTCCTCTCGCATCAATTTCTCTCTATTTACCTCACCTCAATCGTCTGTTCCAGATAACTCCCACGTGGCTGTAGTGGAACAAGATCTCAGAAATAGGAGGAGGTATCACCCCAACCTATCCCCCAAAATTGCCCTTTGTGGGCACCTTTCCCTTCAGGAAAGCAGTGAACAACATGCTCTGAAGGAGTGCATCAAGTGGCATTGCCTAGGAAGATTCTCTCTAGTCACAATGGATTTTTTTCATAAAAGCAGTTTCACTTGAACCTTCTTTTGTGATGGCCAATTTAAGAGAACAACATGTGCCTGTGAAATTGTGTTTCCTGCTCAGGAAAAATACTGCAGAAACAGTTGTGATGTTGAACACAGCTTACAAGGAAAGACAGTGCTGTAAGGAAAATTCAAGTGTGTGAGTCGTTTTTTTGCTTTTTAAAAAAGGTGAAATGTTGATTGAAGACAAGTCTCATTCTGGAAGTCCATCAACTTCTGAAACAGATGAAAATGTCAACTTTTAATGCATATAGAGTTCATTCTATCATGTCAGAGTATTAATCAAGCTTTCTATTTAGAGGACCTGAAAAGATTGTGTAACCGTGTGCGACAACAAAGGCCTGATTTGTGGCAGAAGGGAAACTGGTTTGTTTGTTTGTTTCTTTCTTTCTTTTTTTACTACTCCTGGGAAACTTTTTGACACCACAATAATACATCAGCTCATGAAGGCATTTCAGTGTGCCAGTTTTGAGCAAAAAAACAAAGACATACCTCTTTTGTCCCACGTACCTTCTCACTGACCTCACTCCATGCAACTTCTTTTTGTTTCTGTGAATGAAGAGGAAGATGAAAGGTCAGTGATTTCATGACATAGGAGAGCTAAAGAAAAAAGGAGGAAAGTATTGTTAACAATCCAAACAGATGACTTCAAAAAATGTTTCCAGGAATGGAATCACAGATTTGACAAATGTATTAAGTGTAGTGGATAGTATGTGGAAGGTGGCAACATTATTTTATACAAAAAATTAAATACATAGCTTTGAAAAAATAATCACGTCTTTTGGGGATATCCCTCATATTCTTTAAAGAAATAGAAAATATAATTATAAACTTTACATGAAAAAGAAAGAGACGCAAGATAAGCGAAGCATTACTCCAGAAGAGCAAAGTGGGAAGATTCCCGATTCTTCACTGCAAAACCTACTTCACTGCTCTGGTTGTCAAAATAGTCTAGAGCTGCTACAATGAAAGGCACATAGATCACATGAACA
The DNA here is from genome assembly GCA_004026705.1 of Nesogale talazaci. Taxonomy (NCBI): domain Eukaryota; kingdom Metazoa; phylum Chordata; class Mammalia; order Afrosoricida; family Tenrecidae; genus Nesogale; species Nesogale talazaci. The sequence goes on from PVJH01000599.1 coordinate 66,686, forward strand.
GAAAAAGAGAATCCAGAAATAAATTCAACCACATGCATGCAGTTTATTTTGGACAAGGTACAAAAATATATTAAGTTGAAAGAGAATCACTTCAATAACTATTCCTAGCAACATTGGACATCCACTTGCAAATAAAATAAAATAAAATAGGAGGCACACATTATTCTAATATAGAAAAACAAACTCAAGATGAATGAAAGACCAAAATATGTACTCTAGAACTATAAAGAGCATCTATTACAGCATAAGGAGAAAATTAAAGGATCGTAATGCACAGCATAAAGACACTATCAAATATAAAAACACACATACACAAAATAGAAGACAAAATACATGAATTAGAATTTCTGAAAATAAGACTCTTCATATGTATTATAGAAGTAATATGAGAACTCACAGACTGGGGGAAAATGACAATTAAATACCACAAGTGAACAAACTCTAAAATTCATAACATACTGTAACACCCACACAAGAAAAAGGTGAGCAACCCACTTTGAAAAAAGAGCAGAAGACTAAGAGAAAACAGCAATTAGAATGAGTGCTCAGTGCAGTAAAATGTTTGGGGAAAAATCATTTAGAATTGAGAAGGAAAATAATTTTCCTTCTGGTTTAAAACCACATTTTGAAAAGCTGCACCTGCAGTTCTAAAATGAAAATGAAGGTTTCCTTGATTTATAACATTTTTGAAACATCGCATTGCTTTTAAAGTTATGATTGCTAAATATGGCCTCATAGCAAGTCATATCCTGTCTATCTTTTCTATCTCCTTTTCTCCATCTTCTGACTCTCATCATCGTACTTGAAATAATATTGGAAACCTCTTACTTCCAAGCATGGAGGGTCCTTTATAGCCTATGCATCTTTAAACAAGCATCTGTTTTTCAGTCTTATGAAATTTTGATCATTATACTTCTCCAGCTATCAGATTAAAATATGACTTTCCATGCAGATTTCCAGAGTAGTATACTCAATAATATTTCTATGTATTATCTGTTAAGATTTTATTCTTATATCACTATAACCATGTATTTTCTTCTCTGTCTCTTCTTTAATTCGTCATAACAAAACTCACATTCTGGTGTCAGTTGAAGTTTCTGTTTGAAAGAAAAATAGAATGGGTCCACAGGAATTCTGGGATTTTCATTCTACAACTCTAAAACTTGAAGAAATTGGGGTTTTTAGGCAATGTGCAGGTCACAAATGTCTGACACATAGGCGAACTTCTATTTTCTCTTTAAAGTTGCCCTCACTTTAAAACAATTGAACCAACCTTCACTGGCAACTCACTGTAGGTGAAGCTTTTAAATCATTGAAAAGGCTTGGAGTTTTTACTGCCCTGAAGCAGGGCAAAGTAAGAATTTTATGCACCAGTTCTAACTTATTGGAAACTTCTCCCAGGCATAGAAAATGCTCTCTTTCACACCCCAGGACTGCCTATAATTGCAATGTCTATCAATAAATATATATTAAACATTTTATGTTGAAAAAATAGAATATGATTCAACAGATTGAAAATTTGACAGGCTGGAATGAATTTGCTTTTATCATTTTATTGTTACCATATAATATATAATCATCTATCCACAGTTTAGTATCTGCTTCTAATAATCTCTTCGCTCCTGGAAGTTCATATCTTACTTTCAATGACATTATTAAGCAATTGTGGCAGGTACATTTTATTTACTCCCATTTACATTGAAGGATAGTATTCTCACATTGTAAGTACATTAAGAAATAAATCAACACATAGAAAACTCCCTAGCCCAGCATAAATAGGTCAATTTGAGAAGATAGTATTTTCTCTGGATAAGTAGGTTTTGTAATACACCATCCCTAACATACAAATGTCACTTTGGAATACCCACCTATAAAACTTCCATTGCAGAGGGGTAGAAGGATTTGTACTATCTGTAGATGTGTATCTTTGAAAAGTTGGTGAGTCCCTAAATGCATATTCATTATTCTCTAATTTCCCAGGCAAGTATGCAAGGTACTGTGCCATCCTCTCGCAATCTGCAGAGTCCATCAAACTTATTATATTGTATATGCATGAGTATTAATCTTCAAGGATGAATGTTAGCAGCTAGAAAAAAAATCCAATCAACTATTTTGCTCTGTTAACAAATTTGGCAAACTACCTCTCTCAATGTCCCAGAAGATAATGTTTCAAGCTGAAACTTAAATGAGTACAAATTAGACATATATCATAATCCATTTGTTTCATTTGTATTTCTCTCTTTTTTTAGTATAAACAAACTTACACATGAAATACTGAGATTTAAATGAAGATGGTACAATTTTACAACAGTACAATTCTCCTTAATATGATTAAACAATTGAACTATTAAATTGTGTAATACATAAAGTGTGTCAATAGTAACACAGTTGGAAAAAGAAAGGAGTTTTTTTATTAAAAATTAAATAATTCAGTATGGTGAGAATTATTTTCTGTGATTGTTGTTAACCAGGCTTCCTATTCACTGTAAAACAAAAAAACAAAATCCTAAACAATCAAATCAATTTCCATTATGTCAATTCAGATTCATATGACTCTACAGGACAGGGAAGGACTGCCCCTTTGGGTTTCCAAGACTGCAAGTCATTTTGGGACTTGAAATTCTTCTGTTTTTCTGTGGACTAACTGGTGGTTTCAAACTCCTGGTCTTGTGTTTAGCAATGCAATGCATAACCACTCCATCAGCAGGGCTCCTTTCTGCTCAGAAATGTTACACGTGGCATGTGTTAGTGCTGGTGTCCTTTTTATAGTAGAGGAAATGCCTTATTTTTGTTAAATTATATTTTATTAGTTATTAGTTCATAAAATGTTTATGTAATTAGTAAACCAATAGCAAATGGGAGCAAACATTATTCAGCATTTCAGAGATAAACGATCCAAGCCCTTTGAACAATTGTTTCTGGATAGAGTACATCCCTGGACTTCAATGCTAATTTATTCCTGAAGGAGCATCAAGAAGCAATGCAGTCTAGTTTCAAATCCATTTTTCTGATAAGAGATAACTGGAAACAGATTAATCCATTCTCAACCACCAAGCTCTTTCCCTAACCTTGCCTTATTTGTTTTTTTTACAAAATATAACATCAATTTCAAAGTAAATAAGTTCAGAGTCAAGTAATATGCTAAATAAGAAACAGAACATTTGAAATATTTTTAATAACTATAGTATGGCCCCATGCCATAAGATGGATGAGGATCTGGACCTTGAATGTAGATGTGGAGAGGAGTATGGAGAGAGAGTTGTTGCTTGGAGGGGAATTCACTTCCATCAAGTCAACTGACAGCTGCTTTTCAGGAGGATTTTTTCCCCTTCTTAGCCTTTCTTCACTAGCACCAGATTAGCTTTCCCCAATGTGTGTATGTGTCTAACGTGGTCTAAGGTTGGTGTTTCTTAACTATTTTCTAAAAGGAATTACTAAAATATCATCAACAATATTGATAACATGGTTAACTAGTTCTTTATCATGATGACATTTTTTCAAAAAACTTTCTTAGGACCCATGATTTTTTTAAAATATAGATTTTATTAGGGGCTCTTCCATTTAATACATCATTTGATACATTTAATACATCATTTGTATTAAGCATATTTGTATACATGTTGCTACATTCATCTACATTATCTACTTGAACCCCTCCAGCATAAGTTCCTCTTCCCCTCTTTCCTCTAGTTCTTTATTTTTTTAATTCCAATTTCCCATATTTCCCCTTGTCCTTTCTCCTCCCCATGAATTTCCAATAACTTACAAATTGCCATTACCTCCTCATGTCTTACACTGTATAATATGCCACTTCACTCACCTCATCTCTCCCCCCACCCCGTTGTCCACACTCCAGATCCAAGAAATTTGTTTCCCCTTTCTACTCCACGATCCCTCCACCACTCTCCACTAACCTCAAGGGATTATCTATCCTAAAATCCACATTTTTGACTCCAATGTGTATCCCTTGGTCTAGCCAAATCTGTCTGGCAGAATTGGGATAATGATAGTCAGTGGGAGGAAGCATTTGAGAACATTTCATTGCTACTACACTGCACCTAGACTGGTTCATCTCCTCATTATAACCCCTCTGTAAGAGGATGTCTCTTCACTTACTGGTGGGCTTTGGATCCTCAATCTGAACTCCCCCTCACTAATAATGATATATCTCTTAGGTCTTTGATGTTTGATACCGACTCCATTTGACACCTCGTGGTCATACCTACTGTTATGCTTCTTCCACATGAGCTTGCTTCTTAGCTGGATGGCCACTTATTCACCTTCATGTCTTTAAAACCACAGACGCACGTCTTTTGATAGCCAGACACTATCAGCTTTCTTCACCACACTTGCTTATGTACACATTTGTCATCAACGATCATATCAGGAAAGTGAGCATATAATGTTAAGATTATTAATTCTTGAAACTTGATAATTGATCTCTTTGGTAACTCTTAGTCCCATAAGTTGGTGTACTTCTTCCATGTGGGCTTTATTGCTTCTGAGCTGGATGGTGGACCCATGATTTTTATCTAAAAACAGTACAAAAAGCTGCAAAAACTAAGAAAATTATAGTAAAATGCTTGGAATTACAGCAAAAAGCCCCAAAAGTTTTAAACAACTCATACTAACAATGCCAGTGACTGAAACACGAGATGCTTTTATTTACAAAAGACATGTGCATTGGGTCTGATGTTTTCTTCGAGCTTGGATGCAAAATTTTCTCAACATTTTTGTCAAAATCTGATTAGATGAAGTACTGATTGGTAGAGTACCAGGTTTCCACTATATTTATTCAATTCAGATTATCTAACAAAAGCATAAAGAAAATACCATTTAACCAACATTGAAAAAAACTGCTGGACATATTAATATTTCTTAGGAAATTAATAATTATTCTATTCTAAATGATTCTGATTTCTACATTTATTTTTGCCATCTAGCAAGAGAGAATTGAAATCCATTTCATTTGTTCTTTTGATATTAAGAATTAAGATCCTCCCACCAGGGCAGTGATGCCCACCAAAAAAAAAAGAAAGAAAAGAAAGAAGATCAGAAAGGAGAATTGATCACAAGAACCAATCGATAACCCCCTCTCAGTGAGATGACCAATGAAAAATAATAATCTACAACTTCTCAAGGATTTTTGATGGAGGGTGGGCAGGAGAGAGAGGAGGAAGAAATGTCAAGTTGATAACAGGGGTCCCAGTGGGAAGAGAATGCTTTGAAAATGATGATGGCAGCATATGTTCAAATGTGCTTGGCACACTGAAGGGATATAAGGATTGTGATAAAAGATGTAAACCCCCCCCCCAAAAAAAGCATTTAATTTTAAAAACTTAAAAAGAGAAATAATTAAGATTGTATTAGTGTAGACACATGATAGTCCTCATATTTTATCCATAGATTCCCCCCTATTTACCAGGAAAAATTTAGATGTTCTCTTTCTGTCTACCTAGATTCAGATCTCGGCATCTCTGAACCTAATTTTTGGTCTTCAGGGAGTATGATAGGCCCATAATTTCATGTCATCTTGAAGTTCAGGGATGGAATCTAGCCTGTCAATCAGGTGACAGCCTGATGGTGTCTCCTTTTGACTGTGACCTCATAAAGAGGGTCCTGGGAACTTCCCCTCTTTTCTTTGCTTTCACCTTCCTGTTGACCCACTAGAAGACCTGCAAGCGTCCTGAAGGTGTGTCCACTACCATAGAGCCCACACAATTCTGCATACTGAATTGTCTGTATCTACCTGCATTGTGCATCATTGCATGTAGCTGGTAAGTATGAAGAGACACTTATGGACTAGTATTGGACTTGTAGACTTGAGTGAAACTGAAGTAGGATACTTTCCTGATATATAAAGTTTCTGGGTAAAAACCTCTCTCTTATACATATAAGATTATCTCTGAATTTGTTTCTCTAGTCAAACCAGCCTGACACAGGGAGTAAAAATTCATTCTTATGACAGTGTAGCATTTCCACATTTTCTCCCATACATCTTCTCTTTTATTATTACAACTCATTCTTCACCTGGGTGGATATCTGTCATAAAGATATCTGAGCCCAGAGCTCCAGAAGAATCCTCTATCTTCCTGGAAGATAGTACAATTCACTGGGCATGACTTTTCAGGGCTTCTCCTTAATAATGCTCTATTTTTCTAATAATCTGTAACAGTATCTCCATTGACTTGTCTGGTTTCCTGTAGGCACAAGTTCTACAGTTTGTTTTTTTTTAGTTAGAGAAAATTCCAAATTTTATGTAGATATTTGTTTAATATGGCCCCTCTGGCCAGGATCATATCTTGTGCTGTAATTTAGCTTACTATAGTTAAAATTCAATTTGGGGTGAGTTCTTTGTGATGCTAACATACAGGATTAAAACCGGAGGGATTCAGAGTCTCTACCTTATTAGAAGGTGTGAACTAAATCATCACTCTCTGTTCCTAGGGGGAATAGTCTGCTGATATGTAAAAGCAATACACGCATCAAAACTTTTCCTTTTAAGGAGCTTCCCCTTCCTGACTGGGCCTTGGTAGAAGCAAAATGATCTCTGACTTTCAGACATTTTCGGATTCTGCCTCTTTAACCCTGCATTTGGTCAAATGTCTGACTTCCACTTCTTGGGATTTGGATTGTGGTGTATCACATGACCTGATTTCGCCAGTTCCCATAGCCTTTTGGATGACAAGGAAGCTTCAGCTAAATGTCTGGACTATGGATTTGCAGTTTAACAGCATCCACAACCAGATGACCTAATTCTTTAAAGTTCATGAGTTCTGTGAGATGTTGCCGTGACTTGCAGAATCCAGGAATGTAGTAGAATGTACTGAAGAGAAGACTAGTAGCTAACCTGAGGGAAAATGGAGCACTAAAACCTACTGGAAAAGTTGGACTTCTGGGATGCCTTGATACTCTGTCTCCTAGGAACTGCTCTTTTATTAATTCTTCTAACAGAAATAAGTTTCATACTTGTTGTAAGGAGGGTGTGGCTTACTGCAATAGCTCAGAATTACTGGGAAATATAGTCTTGGGGAAAAAGAAATAAAGGAGAAAATGAGAAAGCTTTTATTTCTGGATGGGTTAAAGAACACAGTGATAAAAGCAGCTGTTCTGTTGCAATCCATTGCCCAAGGTCAAAGTTATTCATGGGATAGAGAATTAGTGGATGTGAATCCAATTCCAAAATAATATGGGCATTGGGTATATGTATGAAAATACATAGTCATAAGGAAAAGGAAGGACATTTAATTCTTTCATTCCTGTTTTCAATAGCAACTTCAGTGGCAGGGGGAAGAATGTAGGAATAAGCTGTACCATTGAATCAAGCCCAGATCGAGTTCTGTCAGACCTATGATTTCAGTCTCAAGGCAAATTCAAAAAGGAAAAGAAGTGAGTTAAATCACAAGTACTTCTGTACAAACACTAATTACCAAGAAAGTAGTCCAGGTGGATAAAGGGGAAAACCAAGAAGTTATTACAAACCAAAATTATAGTGTTCAGGAGATGTTTCTGTTTGCAGATTGGCAATATCAACTTTGGACCGATTTTCACTTTTTAGAGTGCTGCTGAATAGGAGTATATAGGGGTTGTTGCAAGGCCCAGAGCTCACTTCAGATTAGTCTTAGATGGTAACAGTATATCCAATTATACAGTTGAACCTAGAAGGTGAATTGGATTATATTTGCTGTGAGACTTCTTTACCTTCTTGTCATTGGTGCCTTCAATTTGATGCTGACTCATTTCAACCTTATGCACAAAAGAAGAGAAAGAACACAACATGACACCATCCTCACAGTTACTCCCATACGTGATCATATTGTTTCAGCCATGCTCTCAATCCATGTACGGAAGGGCCTTCCTCTTTCTGCTGCCAAGCAAGGTGTCATTTAGTTTACCAAACATGATGTCCATTTCCACTTGTCTCTCCTGACAACATGTCCAAAGTACATAACATAAAATCTTGCCACTCTAGCCTCTGAGAAGCTCTCTGGCCAGATTTCTTGCAAGATAGACCAGTCTGTCTCTTTGGAAGTCTATAACATTCTCAATATTCATCATCAAAGCACAATTCAAATGCCTCGTTTTGTATTCAGTTTTTCTTATTCCATATCTGTCATAGGCATATGAGGCAACTGAAAATACCATGGCTTGGGTGAAGAGCACCTTAATTCTCAAAGTATTCAAAAGATCAAAAGACACATTGTTTTAGGTAAAGCTGACACCAAACACCTCAGAAGAATATTCAAAGCAAGGATGAGTTTTAAGGACACAGCATCCTTCATCCCTCCTTAAATACTCATTGGAAAAGTCCAGAGGAACAGCAAGTTTAGGAAAACAAGGGTAGGACAGCTTCTGGTAATCAGGCTATTGATGCAATGACCCCGTACAAATCTCATTGTATCTGCATTGTCTCAGATACTTTAGTATTCCCAGAACTGGAGTACGGTCGGAGTATGGATGTGGTGCAAATATCAAGTGTACTGACTGATACAGTATATTTGTGATATGTTTGTATCAAACACAGAAAATCAGTCCAGGGCAGATCTGAAAACAGTGGTGTCCCATAGGGCCAATAAAGACTGACTAATAAATCCACCAACCATCCTGTGCCCCTCTTGGGAATAACTTGGGCAGAAACCACTCATTACATTTTCAGACAACCCAGAATAGACTGCTATCTATACACATGTGACCCTATATGTGCTTGGTCTATTTTGATTTTTGAGGACTCATATTGTATATTTAGCATAGTGCTGACTCCTGGGCATTTGTCAGTAGCACCAAGAGAACTTTCTAAATCAGCATATACTGACAAACAACTATCCCGAGCATTTCTTAGTTTGTACTGTAACCTGTTGACTTTCTCAATAAACTCTTTAATTATGAACATCATTTGTAATTTCGGTGTAGACACTGCAATAGACTATAGAGTATAGATTAAAAGGTTAGAGAATCTTGTTTGAAACAACACATACAGAGGAGATTTGATAGTTTTGTCTGCCATTTTCCAGTGTTTTGTTTTCTCTCAAAAGCAAGAACCAAGAGAATTTTTGAAACTACAAGAAGAGCCATCAGTATAGCAGATTTGAAACCCCTGCCTGAAGTGACAGAGCCAGTAGAGGCCATGCTACACCCAAACCAGAGGCAAAGGCCAGGAGACCTTGAGGCTAAACAGAGGCGCAATATAAAACTGGGGGTTATGAGGCAGGCCTCCTAGCCCATGGTGGCACAGAGGACAAGAGTTATATGTCTGAGAGCATGAGGAATTAAAAGGGACTTGGACCCTGACTGATCAGAGGCATTGTTGTAGGCCAATGACTGCATTCCTAATGTTTTCTGATCCTGACTTGTGATAAGCTGTTAACATCATGAATAAATCCTTGCAATTATGAGTATTTTCTGTGAGTTATGAATGTCCATGGCTATGAAATTGATGAACCTAATGAAAAGGTAGTGTTGTGGGGAAAATGCTTTGTGTCTGAATAGGTGAAAAAACATGGAAGATAGAGGAATATCCAACTTTTGCCTCGTCGCAATTAGCCTTGGACTGATATCTTCTCTTTTGTGTAGCCTGACCATCTCCAATATGCCTACTGCGTCTCTTTTTCAAAAGTGTATTTGTGAGCAGGTTTAGAATTATACAACATGAATACATGTTACCCATCTGCTATCCAGTTTCATGGAAATTTGTAAGCATATATGTATACATATATAGAGGGTAAGAACCTCAACTTATTTTTATGCAAGTATTTGACTTTTTGTAACATAAACAATGATAACAATTGCCCTCTGGGCAGAGAAAATCTCAGCTCTTGCTGCCATCTCTCTTTAGCTCTAATGCATTTTTTGTTTGTTTCATAATTCAGATGACATTAATAACCTATACTTAGCGATAGCAGTTACATAATTTCTATCATCCCAAACACACTACTATCTAGCCTACTTTGACTTTTTCTTTGGGGGGGGCATCACTGCCCTTTGGTGGTGGGAGTAGGAGGCCTACTTTGACTTTTAATGAACCTATAGGACCATAAAATTGGGAAAACATGCCAGTGCTCCTTGGTCCGGATCTTCCTTGCAGCTTGTTCACTGACATCCTGCCAAATTGCCTGTTGATATTGGGAGCCATCAGAAGACTGCCTTCTGTGGATTCATTTGACTTTGCATATGCCAGTTCATGGACTTCCTGCTTCATCTTTCTGCTTCCTGATTGATCAGCCTTCACAGCTACAGGAGGCAGGGGATACCTTCAGTTTAACATCTTACTCACACACTTGAGGAAGTCTTAACTTGCCCACTTATCCAACTGTTATGAACCACTTTTTGATGCTTTTTATATATATTTTTATATAAGCATCGTTGGTTTGACTTCTTCAGAGAACCATTCTTAACACAATGCATTTATCTTATATTTTATAATCTGCTTTAGTTATGTTCCATTTTTGCCCAATTTTGACTATCTTACAGCAGTCTGATCTTCGGAAGATAACCTTGTCAATAAGTGAGGAATGGGTGTATATAATAGTAAACTTTTTAAAAGATAGTATAAAATTATATTAATTTTCAAATTCATTATAAAAGTTGCAATTACTTTGTATGCAAATATGACAACATGTCAAAAATATAGTTACTTCTCTCTGCCTCATAATGTCTTAATTCAGAACCATTTCATCCACTGACCATGTGGACTTTTGTAGTACCACAGGACAGCTTGCCAAGGTAATGATCAGCTCATTGTGGACTTGTATCTTTGAAATATCAACTTCTTGGGCAGAGAGAGTCATGCTTCAAATATCTGGAACCTTTAACATTTTAGTCAATTTTTCTTAGCTGTGACCTCTGAATCACAGGGCCTCACTTTAGGAGAAAATAGTCCAAATCTCGTCCTCATACAGTGTATTTTAAACTCTTCTACAATGTGGAATCCAAACTCCAGTTCATTTTTTACTACTTCCAGACTAAAATCCCACATCAGGTTGACAACCATTTCAATTGTGGTTGTAATTCTATTTTTTTTAATTTAACTTCATTTTTCCTCTCACTATTCAAAATTTTATATCATATCAACTATTTCTTTTGCTTACAGTAGAGCAAGGCCTTAGAATGAGAACTTGTAAATCATTTCAAATAAAGTGTTCAATAATGCACTTTAGCATCTTTTAAATCCTCTAAAGCTAAGCATTTAAGCCGTGAATTTTTTGTTGTTATATCTTAACATAACTCACATAATATAGACACTATTCTATATTCACAGATCACTCTACTAATAGTAATAATTTAAGTAATATTATATCCTCGCATTTCAATATAATTACTTAGGGTTACTTTAGATAAAATCTTTATGAGTCCTGGATGTACAATGACTAGGTAAAGATCAGCTAACTTAAAGGCTCAAAATTCAAATCACTTAGTCACTTCTTGGGAGAAAAAATGTTTAACAATTTCCATAAAGACATCCTTAGAAATAACATGAAGCTGTTCAATTGGTTCTATAGGGGAAATATTTAGTTGGCACTGTCTCAATAGCAATTGGCATATCTATCTCTCTATATTTATCTATAATTATATACATACACTACCAAAAATTAACATACAACTTGGATATAAATCAATTTGGGGCATTGATTAGGTTGCATTCAGCAGCTATAAAATTATGTTGTACATATTTCTATAAATGTTATTGGAATGTAGAAAACATTGTGTTGCTCTACAAAGAAAAAAATGAGAATGGCATGCGCGTAAACAAAAATCATATGATTGGGGGTGGGGGGGAGTATTAAATGAACTAGATCATCATCCCAAAGTAATTCTAAATAATTGCCTTCATTTTCTGAAATATGAGGTGATTTGGGCATATATACTATGGAGCCATTTCAATGACATCGAAAAACAGCAACAACAGCTGTTTATGAAGAAAGATGATGCCGAGAAAGGAAATTTATGAATCTTTAGGTAGTGAAAATGACTTAGCTCGTTGTTTATGAATCCACAAGGAGCAGTAGTGGAAGATTATGGCTAGCAGCTCTGGGACAGCACCATGGGTGGATTGATTTGAGTAAAACCAAGATGTAATGACAATTGAATCCTAGGTTAAGGCAAAAAGGAGGAAGAACCTCAATCAGAGCTTGGTTGACACGGTACCTGCGACAGTGGGCTTAAGCAATCATGAGGTCTTTGCAGGACTGAGCAATGTTTCATGGTGCGGTATGTACCATATTTTTCGGACCATAAGATGCACCTGACCATAAGACACATCAGATTTTAGAGCAGGAAAACACGAAAAAATTATTCTGAACCAAACGGTACTAGTATACGAAAATGTTCTGGAGTACCACACCTTCAGACCAGAAGATGCATCCATGTTTTCCCCCACTTTGGGGGAAAATGTGTATCTTATGGTCCAGTATATCACGGAGTCTGTGTCAACAAAAAGTCACCTATCAGCTTCAGCTACCTTTCCTTCCCTGGAGAAGAGAGATACTTTCTCCATTGCTACACTAATAGCTCTTATGCCTCTATGAAGAAAAAAAAACTAGAAATATACATCAAATAAAAATATAAAATATTATAAAAGAATAAATATCAGACACAAAAAAGATAACTTAAGAAATTAAGTAAAAAGATAAAGGCATACCAAAGGAGAGTTATAAATTGGTAAAAGTAAGTTCTGCCTAATCAATAATTAATTTAAATGCAAATTAAATTGTTTGATGACTAGGCAGAGGTGGGATGAGATATATTGTCTGGGGTCTTAAAGGCTTGAAGATAAACAAGTGACCACCTAGGTGAGAAGCAACAAATCCCATATGAAAGAAACACACCAGCCTGTGTGATTACGAGGTGTCAATGGGATCCTGTATCTGGCATCAAAAACAAACAAGAATAATATCATTGTAAAGGAGGGGGAGTGCAGAGTGGAATCCCAAACCCAATCTGTAAGCAACTAGACACCACCTTTAAAAGGGTCTGGAGAGGACACAAGCCAATCAGGATGCGGTATAGCAACAATGAAACACGCAACTTTCCTCACTCCCCTTATCATGACCTCAATTCTACCTTACACATTTGACTAAATCAGAGAATGTACGCTGATTCAGAAGACAGGAACTGAAACATGCGAAATCCAGGACAGGTAGACCCCTCAGGACCGGAGGTGAGAGTGGCAATATTGGGAGGGTGGAGACAAGGTGGGGTAGAAAGGGGGAGCCTATCAGAAGGATCTATATACTACCTCCTCCCTGGGGTACAAACAACAGAAAACTGAGTGAAGGGAGACGTCAGGTAGTGTAAGACATGACAAAATATTAATAATTTATAAGTTATCAAGGGTGTGGGAGGGAGGGTGCAGGAAAAGAAGGGGAAAATTGAGAAACTGATACCAAGAGCTCAAGCAATAGGAAATATTTTATGAATGATGATGGCAACAAAAGTACAGATGTACTTGACAAAATGGATGTTATATACGGATTGTGGTAAGAGTTGTTTGAGCTCCCAATAAAATGTTTTTTTAAAAAAATCATTTAAAAACAATGTAGTCTATCAGAGTCTCAGTTCTTTTCTGAGACAAATAGGTTGAAAGGAAAGCTGGAATACACACACATACACACACAGACACTGAATAGTAATTAAAAGAGAACTTAGTGATTATGTTAGTATCCAATAAAACAGATGAGCACAATTGAACTTGGGATTTAGAAATAGCAGCCAGTTAAGTCAAAAGACCTAAATTATTTTTTTCTGAAATTTTGTGTTATTACTTTATTGTGGCAGTCATTTGCTTATGTTAACTTTATGATTAAAATGTAGGGTTTGAGTCTAGCCTGTTAATCTGGAGATAGTCATTGAGTAGCCAATGAGGCCTCTATCTGGGTATGGCTTTCTCCTGAGACTTCTGGGAAATCTCACGATATTTCCCTCGTGAAGATGAGAAGCTATCTCCCCCAGTTGTTTGGAGTTAGTCTCAGATGATGAATCACAAAAAAGACAAGCTGGCAGCGTCTGAGAAGCTGGAGGAGTCAGCGGAGAGATCACACGGCTTTGCCCTGATGGAGCCAGACCTCTGAAGCTGGAGTGGCATGCTGTTGATGGACCCTGAGCCCTGGAAGTGAGGAGCCACGAGGAGACCCCTGCCAGTGCCAGAATTCTGCACCCACTGACCTGTGACTTCGTGAGTCGGAAGGAGACTTTATAGACTGACTTCGGGCATATGGGTTAATATCGGACTTTTGACTTTGAACTGGACTGGGCTGGGATGCCTTCTCAATGTCACATTCCTTTTGTATATAAACGCTTTCCTTATATCCATATGTGTGTCCTTGACTTTGTTCCTCTAGTCTACCTGGACTAACACATTTATTAACTCTTTCTATAATTGTAATGTTTTTATTAGACTTCATATCTCCTAAAATATTAATTATAACAGCTTTTGCCAGCTTAACACTTCCTTAATGGAAGGAAAACACTGGACTTCCACATGCCACTATTTCCTGCAAAAGCCATTGCAACTATATTGCAAAATGTTTGGGATCATTTGAAATGAAAAAGTAATGGAAATTGAAGATCCATAATTTGTAAATTTTGTACTTGTATATAAGTACATTTTTTTAATCTTTAGTTTTCTGTCTTGTAATTTAATATCACTTTGCTGGCTGTTTTTTGTTGATCTAAATTTCCAACATCAATTCGAGAACTCCAGAAGAGACAATACACAGAGAAGTCCCCGGGGTCAGTCCCATCCATGAGACAAAACGTCCCTCAATGAACCATAGCACTATAAGGGACAACACTGGACACACAGTGTGGGAATTGTGCCCTTTCTGACCTCATCTCACTGGGGCAAAACAAGTCATGCAACAGAGCAGCAAAGTGCTGAAATAACAAAAATAACAAAATAGACTTTGGAAACAGAGTGTGGTACCCCATTAGACTCCATTGGAAAACACTCAGAAATGCCAAGAAACAGACGTGGAACGATTTATACACTTTTTCATTTTTGTCATTGTCTTTTTTAATTGCTGGTAATTTGGTTTTGGTTTTGGTGTTGATATTGCTTGTTGGTTTTGATTTCCTTTGTTGTTTTGCTTGGCTTTGCCTGGCTTTTGCACTTATTAATATCTCTGCATGTTTATCTAGATAAGATAGGCAGGATAAACAATTCAGAGACGAAAACAATGGGGCCAGTGGTTCCAAGGAATACAGAAGAAGGGGAGGTCGGAGTAAGGAAGTGGAGGGACCAACACAGGGACAAAGGAACAAATAAATGCAGAGAAAGGCATAGGATGTCACATAGAGCTTAATCAAGGGCAAAGTAACATCAGGAATTACTAAACCTGAAAGAAGGCCAAACAAGATAATGATACAAGAGGAAAGAAAAAGGAAATAGAGGAAAGATTCAAGGGGCAAAGGACATTTATAGAAGTCTAAATAAAGACATGTATATATGTAAATACATTTATATATAATGGAAGGGGAATAGATCTATGCATTTACATGTATATGTTAAAAATTAAGGTTAACAGATGGACATTGGGTCTTCACTTAAGTACTCCCTCAACACAAGAATACTTTATTCCAGTAATCTAGCATTCTGTGATGCTCACCTTCCCAACAGGACACTGAGGACAGAATAAGATTATAAGCAAATGTGGTGAAGAAAGCTGATGGTGCCCACATATAAACTGATATAGTTTCTGGGGTCTTAAAGGCTTGAAGATAAACAAGAAGCCATCTAGCTGAGAAGCAACAAAGCCCACATGGAAAAAGCACACCAGCCTGTGTGATCATGAGATTTTGATAGGATCAGGTATTAGGCACCAAAGGTCCAAAACAAACAATCATATTGATGTCAAAGTAGGGGGAAGTGGGGGGGAATCAGGGAGCGGAGACCCAAAGCCCATCTGCAGACAATTGGACATCCCCTCACAGAAGGGTGACAAAGAAGAGATGAGCCAGTTAGGGTGCAGTATAGCATGGATGAAACACACAACCTTCCTTTAGTTTTTAATGCTTCTTTTCCCCCACTATCATGACCTTAATTCTACCTTACAAATTGGATTAGAACAGAACACGCACACTGTTGCAGATAAGAGCCCACAGCACAGGTAATCCAGGGACAGATAAACCCCACAGGGCCAACAAAGAGAGTAGAGATAGTAGAAGGAGAAGAAAAAGGTGGCGAGGAGAAAGGGGGAATTGATCACAAGGATCAACCTCTAAACCCTTTCCAGAGTAATGAACAATAGAGAAGTGGGTGAAGGGTGGCAGATGATTTTGTCAGATATGAAAATAATAATCTATAACTTACCAAGGTTCATGAGAGAGGGTCAGTGAGGAAGGGAGGGGGGAAATGAGGAGCTGATATCAAGGGCTCAAGTAAAAAGAAAATGCTTTGAAAATGATCATGGCAGCATATGTACAAATGTGCTTGATGAAAGTATGGGTTGTGATAAGAGATGTAAGAGTCCGCAATACAAGTATTTAATAAAGTAAAATTAAGCATTCATTGATTTAAAAAAAAACAAATTTCAGAGTCTTTTTATGACTTTCCCCATCTACGTAATCTAGTTAAATCTTGGAAGGTTGTGGCAAATTCTTCCCTATGTGTAATATCACAATTAATTTAATGCAGTCACTACCAGCAACGTGAGTCAGGGTTTCTGAAGCTATAAATCTTTGAAGGAGGGCTGAGCCCCGATGGCATAGTGGTTGTGTGTGGGACTGCAGCCCACTGGGATGGAGGTTCGATTCCAGCTCCATGGAGCAAAGGCTGGGCCTCCTACTCCCACCACCTGAGGGCAGTAATGCCCCCCCCCAAAAAAAAATCTTTGAAGGAGTTAATAGTCTTCAGTATCCCTTTGCAGAATAGCTGGTGTATTGCAAGCAAGTATGTTATATAAAATATATTTGTATTCATTTCTTTGGAAGTTAAATAAAATTAAAGTTTGGTTTGGGAGAGTTGACATAATTCGCATAGGGCTTATTTCATAATTAGCATACGACGACATAATTACATAGGTCAGTGAATATGCTATTTTTTATTTCTCTATATTTAAGTAAAAATTTCGTAGAAATAAAGAATGAATATGTTTAAATGACAAGTAAAAATTTATAAAAATTACAATCTTGTATATTGTTCTTTTTGTAACCACCATTTAATAAATAGATGAACCAACTTTAAATAATCAAATAAGTCCAATCATATATATAAATATATAAAAGAAAAATAATAAAATTTTTCCCAAAATAGTTTTAAAAATAAAATCCATGTCTTCGGCATAGGAAATGAAATACATCAATATAAATTGTAGTCTTTAAAATCTCAAATCTTCTGAAGAATGAATTCATTATATTGACCTAAAAGAATGTACCCAAAGAGATATGATAAATTAATATTTAATAATGAAAAATATTATTTTACCATGGTCATCACCTAAGTAATGAAAACTGATCTAATGTGAATGAAATGCCATTAAGTATATGCAGTTACATTTTTTAGAGATATGTAACAGTGTCATAAAAAAGTCAAAATTTAAATAACAAATAACAAGGAAACTCAGGTAAAATATGATTATATGATTCTTAGTTGACAGAGCATACATTTGTACATGTGTACCAAAGTGGGAGATAAAATTGAATGTACTTGAAAGTTAGGCCTGTTTACTTTACATCATTAATATTATGGAAGTCATCCTCGGTTTGTGCTACCTGAAGAAAAGAAGAACGTTATCCCTTTTAAAATATTTTCTGTCAACAAATAATATGCTACTGAAATAAGAATATTAGGGAGTCAATTCATGCCTTCACTTAGTGATTTATGGCTGAGAGTGATAGTAGCCCTCTCAAAGCCAAAAGAGTACCTAGACAAAGGAAGAGAAGGAATTCAAGATGTGTCTGTGTGTGCAGTATTTGGATGATCAGTTTGTCTATCACAATCTAAACATATTTACATGATATAAATCATTGAAATACTTAACTGATACCTGTGCCTGCAAGAGGGCATCTCAATATACTATTATCTGGTTTGATCATAAAACTCAGGAGAGATTTATCAGTACTACAAATTATTTGCTGATTGATCATAAAGCAGTTGTCTATGTGTGTATGACATACTTGTGAACAAGATCAAATATGAAATGACTGTAATAGCAAAATTGCCTGTGCAATTGCATCATTCTTAAATCCATCAGTAGGACAACACTATTAGTCTGAGTTTCTGCTTGCATCTAGTAATCTTGATTCCTGTAGTTACTCTAATTTAAGAAGATTCTTTCATGTTGTGTGTATTCAAAATGCTCAACGGTCAATGTAAAGCATCAGCTATTGTCTAAAATGGCATCCATTATACTTAACATATGGACAGGCCATGGGTGTCTGAGAATGAATGCTGCAGCTAAGTAATTTACAGGTGAACAAAAGGAGAAATTTTTACAAACATGCAATTTGCTTATTGACACATATTCTGTACTCAGATAACTGGTGGTGTGGAGTCGTAGACTATGCTTTGGGCTGCTCAAGGCAGGGTCAGCAGTTTGAATCTCCGAGATGCTCCATGGATGATGGACGAGACTTTGTGCTCTCAGAGAGATGTAAACGTTCAGAAAACCATAGGTCCAGATAGGACCAAAAGGAGTCATAATCAACTTGACAGCAATCAATTTGGTTTAATCACTCCTAGGACATTGACTGAAAATATCTTAAAATATTTACATTATGCTAAGAGATAGTTACATTAAGTTAAGAAATATCATACAGTCAAAACACAATCTAGATTCACCAACATTTAACCATTATTACAATTACTTTTGCTTGAAATCTCAGGTGACTTTTAATATTATTCTTTCTGTACCTTTGTCACACATTAAAACCATAGCCCAGTTCTGAGTCTGTAACTCTACCCCATATGTTACATTAGAAAACTGCTAGAATATTCACAAAATCAGATGAACAAACCTTTCTTCTATGGCACTGCTGGATGAGTCCAAACCACCAACATTTAAGTTAGCAGTGGAGTGAAAGCATTTTGCAGTACCCCAAAGTTATACTGCTCTATCAAAAACCCATTTCAAAAATGCACAGCTATTTAGCCCACCATGAAAGCTCAAAAGAATTGTATCTGAACATGAAACCTAGTCCATGTGCAGCATCAATCTCTAATCTTTCCATAGGCTTAAAATGGATGCAATCTGCAATACCTCATAAAAATCTGCTTCTCTCTGAGGTGTATTTACATTTTCTTGATAACTGCATTTCCTTTCTTCAAAAATAAGATACATTTTTCTGGATTCTATTCAATTTGTTCACCAGGATTTTTAAATATTGAAAATGTTATACATTATTTTATTAGAAACGAGAACAATTACAACTCCTAACCATGATAGTGCCTAGGAGTTTGGGATTTGGCTACTAAGTGCCAGGTCTGTTGGCACCCCATGAAAGAAAGTGAGGTTCCTGCCCATGGAGAGATTTACAGTATTGGAAACTGTACATAGGGCCACTGTGAGGGAGAGCAGACTTGATATCAGGGAGCTTGGTTTAGTTGTGGTAAATAGCCTTTTGAATTGGAGTTTCTTGTAGCTATAAAGTAGATTAAAATAGATGGAGAAAGTAATGGACCACAATCAAATAGAACTTGGGAATGATTTAAGAAAGTCATTGAAGAAAGCTTACGGATATTTTAGTCATGATGAATATGTATGTTTATTTCATTACACACTATAGCTTACAAATGCTACCTGGTTTTGCAGTATATGAACCAATTTAAAGTCTCTGAGCTTTGAAGATCACTCTCTCAAGTTTTACCTTATTTTATATGCAAAGACATTGAGTCAATAATATATAATTTCCATTTAATTTATTATAAAACATTACCTTAAAATGTTGTGAGTTTTAGCCCAGATTACCCAGATAATTGCCATCGAAATAAGACAAACTAAGCTATTGCCATTAAGTTGATTCTGACTCATGGTGACCCTACATCTAGGATTTCTAAGAGAGCTGGTTTTTACTGGGACAGACTCTTCTTTCATCTCCAGAGAGGCTGGTAGTTTTGACGAGCCAATGTCAGGGCTATCTGTCCAAAACATATGCCAAGTGCCACTCCAAAAACCACACCCACTGTTAACAACTTTATTCTAACTAGGAAGGTTCGAACGGTTAACTGCTCAGTGCATACCCTAAGAACCTTTGGGGCCCCTGTAGGAGACACTCCAAACTAAATCCACTGCCCTCATGTGGATTCTAATTCAGAGCCTCCCTCTAAGGCAGGGTAAAGCTGCTCCAGTGTGTTTTCAAGACTGGCCCTGTTTAATGGCGTAGATTACCTCATCTTTCTCCCCCAGAGTAACTGGGGGTTTTGAACTGATGACCTTACAGTTAGCAGCCCAACAAGTAAGCCTGAGGATCCTTAAATAGTTACCAAAGTAGAACATCAATCTAAACTCTAAATTATTGTTATATCATACTCACTGCTAAGTAACTATAAAAATACAGTATTTTCTTACATTGTGTCAGCGCTAACATAGTTCATTTGTTTTCTTCTCTTCCAGAGAAAAATCCCTGTTTTATAGCTGACATATTGTATGGATAAATATGATGTTAACAAATATTTTTGCAGTTGAAAGGAGACATATGACAAATTATGACAGATGGATTGTATCATTTTTGAAGTAATACATGTCACTTCATGAACTTATTCTTAAAGTAGGGACCATGCATTTTTCCCTCATTTTATTTTGTGGTTCTGACAACAGGAGAGGGAGATAAGCAGGAATATACAAATGGAAAACAGTCCTCTGGGTATTGGGAAAGAAAGAAAAGAGTCCTTAAATGATACTTTGGAGTGAACTCATTATCTACTGCATGATATATCTTATTATCCTAGCCTGATAGCACTGTTGGGTAAGGGTTGGGATGTTAATCCAAATCTAAATGGTGTGGCATTCAAGCACATCAGCTGCTTCATGTGAGGATGCAGTTATCTACTCCCATAAAAATTCACAGTCTCCGAAGTACTATATATAGCTGCTATGAGTCCCATTCAATATTAAGGTAGTAAGTGTCATTGGTTGACTGTGTAGCAATGGTCGAATGCTTCTAAACTCTTCAAGCAGATAAAACTATTTCCTATTCAAAACAAAGTGTTATAACAATTCTCAAAAGATGGGACATATATTAAAGATATTTGGAAAATCCCCCTTAATATTTGGTCATGTGGTATGTAATCCAAGTTCAGGGTTATTAAAATTGAAGGACCTCACAGGAGCCTTGTATTAAGCAGCCTAATGTTTATAATCCTAGTAATTCACAGAGATTTTCTTTGTGGAAGAAAAGTGAAAGATAATTTCAAATATAAATTCCAAATCAAATTTCATAAGGGCAGATGCTTTTGTATGTAGATATTTATTTTAAGATGTAATGTCTCAAAAGGGCAACTGAATATAATTTTCTATAGAATAAGTAGCAACAAAATATCTTAGGCAATGGAGATTTACTAGTGTATTTCTTAGTTTACCATTTTTATGTATTGAATATGGGCATACACATATTTTGTAGGTCCATATCATTTATACTCATATTTGTAAACACATCTATATTCCATTGGAACAAAAGCAATAATTTAACATGTATATACAATCTTAAATTAAAAAATATTTGAACACAGATACATATAAAGTGAAAATGCTAAAAAAAAAACTCACATCTGGTAAATTTCAAGTTTATAGGAAGCATCCACCACCAACCACTGTCATATAGGTGACTTAAATTGTAGGACAATACAAAACACTTAGTGTTTCTGAAGCTGCAAGTATGCCCGAAAGCAATCAACATCCTTGCTTCTTTTCCCCGAGGGGCTAGTGGGTTGCAGCCTGGTACTAAGCAGCCTAATGTTTACCCAACCATGACACCAGTTATACTTGCTTGCAGGAAAGAAGAGGGCAAATTGAGATGTGGTGTTAATTTACAGACCAAAAAAAGGGCAGTCTCATCATTGGCTTTGAGTAGTATTGTGAAAGAAATACAAGTCACAAGGCAGGCAGATTTCCAGTATTTAAATTTGATATAATTTCAAGGCCAAGAAAATTGGAATTTTGTCTCATATGTTCAAATAAGAATTGTAATACCAAATGTTTTCAGCCAAAAATGTTACATCATATGTCACACTTACATCATTTTTCCTTAATGTCTGAATTCAAAATGCACTATTATGTGTCTAATTTTTAATGCAAAATATATCTTTAGGCTGGAGGTGAACTGGCATCAAAACTCTTAAAGTAAAATCTAATGAAAGGTTATAGAAGGCACAGTGAAAGTGAAAGTCTTTTATGCCTTCTTGTTTCAGATGTAGTTAAAATCATATTACTTTTCAAGTTCTGTTATTATATCTACATTTTATTTAAAGTTGTTTCAGAACAGTTTTACATGATGTGCACGAGACAGAATTCATTCAAGAGGACAAGTCATTTAAAGACTATTTTTGTATCAAAATGATTTTATCAAGAAAATATTTGTTAATGATTATTTTTAATTTTATACTTGCCAACAACAAACCCTATAACTATTTTACAATACGTCAACACACAAGTAAAATAACCAGGAGCTTGCAAATGATTTCTAGCCCCTCTGTTTTTCCTTTTATACTTTAAAATCTTTAAATACCCTACATATTACTTGGAGAGAATCATGAGCTAATCTTCAGGAACTGAGCTGGCATAAGTTTTGTATTAATTATTCAAAGCATACCACTATAGAAAGATAATAGAGAAGAAATTAAGTTAAAAATATTAGAGAAATATGAAAAGGGAATTTATTAGAAGACTTGTTTATTAAACCAAAGATCATTTTCATATAAATTTTAGGTCACTTTTTTGTTATTGTTATGGAAAAATCCCACTGCTTTATTAGGTTTATATATTTAAATTTCATTGCCAGTATATCAATATCTGATTATATAATTTAGTTAAATTTTCCAAGCATGTTTTTCCTCTTTCATCTCCTGTGACATTACATAGTTACTACAAGCACATGGTTTAATGATGAGATTAAGCAATTATGATTGAACCCAAACCAATGTCACTGGCAGGAAGTTGATTCCAGTTCATTGGGAACTTATATAATTTCTGGGGTTCCAAATCATCACAGATGATAGCTGTCTCATCTTTGTTTCATAACATGGCTGGTGAGTTTGACTCAGATTGAGAAATCAATAGCACACATGCAAACATCACAAATATATTTAAGAAAATAATGTCTGATCCAGTATTTCTCTACTCTTGCTATGAAAGATAATGCTTTCATTAGCTCGCTGAAGCTAACATCATTTCCATGGCCTTCCAAAAGACTACTTGAACTCCCAAATATCACACTTCTGACACACATTTTTTAAAATCAATTTTAAAATCAATTTCAAAAAAGGAATCAAGTCTGTTTCGCTTTAACTTTTTCTCCTTTTATACATACTCTTTCCCTGTCACCACTGAGCTGTGAGGAGTCTGAGGGCTCCATGCATTAAATGCACACAATTGACTATATTTGGATATAGAGCTATAGATATCCTATATACATATATATTTAAATAATTTTCCTTCCAAAATAGAAACCTTAGATGACTTTTTAGATTTATCAAAGTAAATATCTTTTCTTGGTATTTAAAAATATTTGAGATGTATAGGTAGATAGAACATTTTTATTTTATTTCCCTTTAGCTTTATCTGTTCATTGATGGATGGTTCCTCTATTTGAGTTTGCATATTTATTTAATCTGGTAGTTTTTACTTTCTCGCTTTATATCTGTGTTATGGGAAGTTTTCTATCCTAACTAGTGTTAAGACAATTGACCTCTATTACATTGCACTTCTCTGCTAGGAAAAAACAGTGTATTGTTGCCTATAATTCTTAGATGCTCTGTAAAAATATTTCCTCTCACAGTTTTTCTTTATGTTCCCCAATTTTTTGTTAGCAAATATTATCCTTTTAAAAGTTATGCTTCAAAGTCTCAATTTTCATTTTATATTGAAGTGATTTTATTATTCAGCTAAGCCCTACCATGATAAAAATATAAAATGAATCTCTGAACTGGAAAATTATGAACAGAAGCTATAAAACAAGTGAGATACCCTAAAATTAAAGACAATTAAATTAAAATATATGCCCATCAATCTTCCCTTTTTCTAACTGCTCTGCCAATTTTCATATTTAAATTTCAGTTTATTTAGCTTTGCTTATATCTTATTTCCAAGAAGACCTGACAATCACAAGACTGATTTGAACTACAAGGCCATACATTTGGAGTCATTGGTGAGTCTGTGGTACAATGCTTGCCTGTAATCAGGATATCAGTCTTTCCTGTCCTGAAGAGCCAACCCCCATTGGTCAGTGGCAGAATGTTTTTTCTAGGTGTTGTAAAGGTCTCAGCAGAAGTTCAGTCAAAGAAGAAATGGGAAGAAAGGCCTGGAAGTCTCGTTAACCCAATTAACCCAGGAAAACCTCATAGACTTCAGTCGTCTAACCAGTTGACCTTATTGTAAGATTGTGTCATCAAAAGTTGTGGGCCAATTGTATGGCAACTATCAACAACAAGGGAAACAATTAAAAAAACATAGTTGGAGAAAATTAAGATCAATTTAACTTGTTCTTATAACTTTATAGAACATTTTATGCTTATTATCAAACTACTTGGCTTATGTAGCACCAATCCTATCCTAGTAAATTAGCTTTTTTCTGTGTGTTTCTACAAGAGATTTTGCCCATTTTAAAATGTAATTATTGTGAGACAGATTAAATGATTATTTTCAGTTCTTCATCCCTCAATGCCAAGTGATCTTGTGGTTAACAAATTGGGCATTGTGTATTTTGCTCCTGTGTTGATGAGAGAGCTTGTGCTAAACATTTTCTTCACCTTCTCTGTAAGAAGAACATATCTTGAAGAGGTTCCAGTCAGAGGAGAAGGTGGTAGTAAAGGGAGTTGTCAGATTGGCAGTAGGAATTCAAGAGGGCTATCTTGCTGCCTGAAGTAGATCACCCACTAAGTGTCCTATAGTTTATATCCTGACCATGAAAATGAGAACCATATTTCATTTCACTTTTCTTTGTTTGTGTGGTTGCTTTAAGACACTGAGATTTTTAATTTGTTTGTTGCATAACTCCAGCTGGCTAATATACTGAAAGTTTTAAAATATGCACACTATGAACTTCACTGAAGATTGATGGCCACATAGAATCAACTGAGAGTCCTGGTAGGATAGTGGTTATGCAACTTGAAGTTTGAAACCACCCACCAGTCCTAGGAGAAACTTGGGACGTTCTACTCCCATAAAGTGTTACAGTCTGAAAATAACAAGTCCTATTGTTAGGTCAGCAGAATAGGGACATGGGGTGTTGCTTTTCCAATGCCTGCACAGGGACACAACAAAAAGGTTGGAAAGAATTCAGGTACACCAACATGGGCACACCAACCTTAAGGATCAGCAATATAACAGCACCAAGGTGTGCTTAACCGCTAAGGTCAGCCAGTACTTTCAACCAGGCCTCCCCAGCTGGAGAAGATAAACGCCTGTCACAGGAAAGGCACGCCTCTTTTCTCTCATTTTTTTCAGGCATGCTGATTAAGCCGAAGGTGGGAATCTCTTTGTCTTGGTACTCACATGCAGCTTGGGCCTGGGACCCTACCTCCCACACAGGTTTCTCTCCTGGGCCCTGGGATTTCCGGGTTCCACAAGTATGATTGGGTGCTGCTGTTTCAGTATTTTTCCCACTTTTTTTTTGTGTGTGTGTATGTGTGTGTGTGTGTGATCAGATGCTGCTCCTGCGTATCTTCTGCATGATCTTGTATGCTTTCCAGAAAAAGCATGTGCTTTTTGAGATTGTCATACCTAAAACATTCCTTTTCTTCATAAAAGTCACTTGAATTATAAACCTGCTTCTGCCGTGTGAATTCTTTCAGCTCCACGAAGCAAGAATGGAGGAATCTCAATCCAGAAAGCTAACACTACATGGTCGTGTTGGCTATGAGTTGACGACATAATAGTAGCTATGGGTTGACGGCAACTCGATGGCAGTGAAATTGGCTAGTTTTTGTTTGGGTTTATCATCAACTAGTAATAACTCTCAGTGTTTTTACCTTTTGTTTTTAAAGGAGTTGAGAACGTGTTCGATTTCTGCAGGCCTTTATACCTCTCTTGTTGCTTCTCAACACTGAAGGAATTCACACAACAGAGCACTTTTATAAATCCAGGTGGCTTTTATGAGGAAAGGGGCATTTCAAGTATTCCCAGGAAATGCCAGGGTCCAAAAGCCGGAAATCCCAAAGAGTGTCCTGAGGACAAGCCTGAGAAAGAGCTCAGACCACACGGCCACCTTGGTGGAGCAGTTCATGTGTGTCCCCGTCCTCGAAGCACACCTATAAAGGAAAGGAACAAAGAGGACTCAAAGACCAATGGCCTGCCTGTGGCTACTTCTAGCTCCTCTGGCTGGGGAGGTGGGATTGAAAGTATTAGCTGAACTTATTGACTGAGTTTAGGCCCACCTGTGTGATGTCATGTGGATGGAGCTAGTCTTTACACTCAAGTGGACATTCCACCTGGCTCCAGGAGGCCTGGGTCAGAGCATGTTCAGCTTGGATCTTTCCACAGATGTCTAATTAATGTGCCTGATTTGTTTCCACCTCTTTGATGGGGCCCCTTTGCAAGCTTTTGGGGAGACAATCCTCCTTATTCCCTATTCTGGCTACCAAACATACCTTATATGAATAAAGATAAGAATGCAATAGGACTTAATCATAAATAAGAAATATTCACTGTGAAATATTTGGGCATTAATTTAGCTATAACTATTTTATGATGATAGTGATGATGTTAAATATGTTGGTAACAAAGCAATTGTAGCACTATTGACAATAGCAAAAAATATAGAAAAGATCTAATTGCCCAGCAACTTATGAATAGATAAATAAAATATGGGACATAAATACAGTGTGATATTACTCAAGCATAAAGCTCTTCTGATATGAAATTGATGTGTGCAACTTGGGCTTGATTGTAGGAAGTACTTTAGAATAAATTACTTGATGAAGAAGCTATTTCAATTCTCCCAATTCAATAACAATAAATTCAAGTTAATTAGCTACTTTTCAGCCCAGCTAGTAAAATTTCCTTTTAATTATGCTTTAAAAATGAGAAGCCTACTTTTCCAAGTTACTATGATGTAAATATTCTTAAGTTGAATAGTTTTGATTAAATATCATGGTTTTAGTTTGAATGGTCTTTGCAATGAATGCAAGTGCTTTCAGGATCCAACATTCTTCTGAACTGATTAGGTAAAGATAGACAATATTCTATTGTCAAAGAATTATTTCAAACAAATACATGATTTGTGTTTATCTGTCTCAGATAGTTACTGTTCATTGTGCTAATAAGGCCAATGAATACATGTTCGATTAATTGAAAGATGGAGAGATAAATGGTTCAGTGAGCCTCATCTTTCTTGTCTCTTGCTCTTTGATCATCAGACCAGTGTGTAGCATATTTGCTTGTTCTGTACCTCAATTGGCAAGCTACATTACCTGTGGGACACCTAACCCGTGGATTGTGTCACTGTAAGTTGAGGTTGCTTCAAGATCTGCTTTGTCAAATTGTTGAAATAGACATCTCTTCAGCTGGGGACTGTCAGACCCTGTCACCTGACTGACTATTGAGGACCTACTTGTCTTGTTTTTCGCTGCCTGTGGTAAAATAGCTGGAATAGCTCAACAGAGAATTACCTGGCAGCCCTCAAGTCTTGAAGGACTGCCGTGTCTCACACCTATCTCACAGGAGTGAGTTGCACTGACATTTGTACTTTTTTTTTTAATTTGTACTTCTTTATAGATTAATTGTTAATTAACTTTATTTCAACAATAGACAAATGCCATTTAATTCCCCATTTGAAAAACAGTCAGATGTTTAAAAAAAAATCTTAGAAAATAGCCGGGATAGATGTTGAGTTCATTTAACTCTGTTATCCTATTTTTCATATTAGTCATAAAATAGTTCCATTCTCTATTGTAGATTGCCAATCATTTTAGTTGAATATATGTGTGTGTGTATATATATATATAGTCAAAAAAGTTTTGGATTATGTATAGCTATGCATTTTATATTTACCTTTTGTTAGAGCTCAAATTCTAAGTGTCCCTCATTCAGAAGGTTGCAGTGAGACCCAGAAATCCATTTCTGAGATAAATCTGCCATTGAATTCTTTTGATCATTGACCAAGGGTATAGATAACCTTGCCCCCCAGC
This sequence comes from Nesogale talazaci, assembly GCA_004026705.1. Classification (NCBI taxonomy): domain Eukaryota; kingdom Metazoa; phylum Chordata; class Mammalia; order Afrosoricida; family Tenrecidae; genus Nesogale; species Nesogale talazaci. The sequence continues at coordinate 94,956 of PVJH01000599.1, forward strand.
AGAGTGCATTGCAAAGTGAATTGCTTTCCCAAGGGGGGGGGCTGTATCTCTTAGGGATTGCTGGGTATGTCCTTGGTGGAGAGTACTGGTGGTCACTTAGTCCCAGTCATGCTCTATCAGTCATTCTCTGACTGATTTCATTGGAAGACCCTGGATCAATCTTGTAAGCTTTTTCATCTAACACAATTTGTGTGTCCCAAACTTGTTCTTGCTTCTATAGTCCACGTATAACTGTGAGGTATAGATCTGCCCAAAATAATGAATATATGACAGTTTCTTGGGTTAGTGCCTTCTTTAACTAAAGACCTGAGAGTGAATCTGTGGACACCATCATGTCCTTGTGCATCCAGGTAATGTGTTCATGATTACACACTATTTGCACAAACAATGATGGTTGGCAATAGAGCAAAACTTGAAATAATATCTTATTCACAAAGGCAAAAGCATGACTGCAGATTAACACATAGTATTATAAAGCTTGTGGATTAAAATTGTAAAGATATGGTACTCTGGGGTCACCATTCATTGGACACTCTCAAGGCTAGAAATCTGAACCAAAGTACAAAAACCCAATTTCATAACCCTGGGATAGTAGTCATCTGCTTCTTCTCAGATGAGGGAACTTCAGCTTTAAATCCAATGACTGAAGAAGACTCCAAGCACACTTAGTTGGATATTCACATGGTATCTTCTGGTGTGGTCTTTGAAGGGTAATGTGAACTTTTAAAGTTTAGATTCTAAAGTTTGAGTAGTCTGTAGTCCATGGTCTTGGTCACCAAGGACTGAAACAAACAAAGTCAAAAGTGCCAAGTTAGGAATAAAGCCCTGGGCATATTCTTCCTTTGAGTTTTATGTAAGTATTGTTTAGTGATTTTTTTCATGGGGGGGGGTACCCTTCCCTGATTGCACATCAAAAGAATTGTAATTGCCTTGTCTGAGCCATGGGTGAGCCTTGAAACCCTATCTCAACTTGAATTTCCAATAAAATTTGCTTTTAATTTTTGTAGCAGTATCTTGATTTGTGGTGACCTTATTATGTCTTTTTGTTTTCTTCCTCAGCTGTGAATTATTCTTTCATTCTATCCCTTTTTTTACTCCTAATGCCAATATTTTTGTGAGACTCAGAATCTATAGTATATTGGCATTCTTCTTTAGATTTTGACAGAGGTAATTTCTACTTCTGTGTAGGGGCATTCTGATGTTATGTTGTGTCACACATATTTAGTGAGAAGAGAAAAGGTATAGCACATATAAAATAAGATACAGAGAACAAGGGGGATGCCCTGAACTAGATAGTTTGACACAGTTACTATAATAGTGGGTGGGCTCAACATAACAATTGTGAGAACAGCACAGGACCAAGCAGTGCTTAGTTTACATATTAATTCCCTTATTAATATATGACTTGAGCTTTTTAATCAATGTACTTATACTGGGACTATTTAGATATATTTTTTAAATCTCTTAAAACTTACCTTACTTAGTATTGCATATTATTTTAAAATGTTTGGCCTAATATTTTAGTATTTGTATTCCATTTCTGGCTTTTGGGGAAGTTGGAGTATCCATATGTGAAGTTTTTGCACCTATAAGTTCTTAAAAAAAAAAAAAAAGCAGTGGGCATTAAAAGCAGACCACAACAAAAAAAGTTTTCCTGAAGGACATTTTGAATTTAAATGATAATCCCAATAAATACTAGTAGACAAAAGAACAACTTCCAAAAAACTCATTTGGGTTGAGGGCTTTTAATCTAGTCTTCTGAGAAATGTTATGATGTGCCTGTCTAATGTTCAGAATCCATTTACAATTTCTTTTATTTGTACAACTGAAAAATCAGGGCTTCAGAGAAATCCTCACCTAGAATTCCACCCTCATTTGGAGTGGAATGAGAAAACAACTAATTGTGCCACAAAGTAATGCCCTATTGCCATCTAATTTAATAGACACTGCTACAATATTATATAGTGAACTTCAATGTAAATTTATGATGAGAGATGAGGGGGGAGATATATTTTTCCCAGAAAGTGATTTGCCATATTTTTGGCCCATAAGACACACCTGATCATAAGACACACCAGATTTTAGAGCAGGAAAACAAGAAAAAATATTATGAACCAAATAGTACTAGGATACTAAAATGTTCTGGGGTACAACACCTTCAGACCATAAGAAACACCCTTGTTTGTCTCATACTTTGGCGGGGGGAGTGTATCTTATGTCTGAAAAACATTGTATATTCTATTGAGAGGTAACTGGTTTTTTTTAGGTGCTATCAAGTTGGTTCTGATGCATAACAACCCTATTTACAAAAGAAGAAAACACAGACCAGATCTATGTCATCCTCATGATTTTTTCCTATTCTTGACTCCTTTCTTACATCACGGTAGAAATCCATCTCCTTGAGCAGCTTCCCCGCCTTTGGGTCCCACCCCTTGACCAAACATAATATCCTCCAGGACCAAACTTGATGTCTCTCCTGACAACATCTCCAAAGCCTGTAGGGCAAAGTTTTGCTATCCTTGCCTTTAATCAATCTGGCCAGACTTCTTCCAAGAAAGATTGGTTTGTCCTATAAACAGATCAAGATATTTTCATTCATCTCTTTCAGCACAATTCAAATGCATTAATTTTTGAGGCAGTTATATAATCTCCTGACAACCTGAAGGTTTGGAGGTGCCTTTGTATTAGCATGGCCTTTTGATGATTCTGGGAAACTCCTGTTTTCCCCCCAGGAGGCAAGACACACTCTCCCTGTAAGACATTCCTTTTGACAAGCCACATGGAGATGCGCTGATGGAGCCAGAGCCCTAGAGGTGGACGTGCCACATGGAGACCCATGCCAGCACTGAGATATTTCTACCACCACTGGATCCACAAGACTTTCCACCCACTGGCCTGTGATCTTCCTGCATTTGGCATCATTGCATGTGTTTCTTGAATTTGAAGAGAAATTTAAAGAATGGTATCAGAAATAAGGGCTAATATTGGAATTATATACTTGACCTGAATTGGACTGTATGTTTTCATAGTACATAAAGCTCTTTCTTATAAACATGAGTGTCTATGAATTTGTTTCTCTAGCCAACCCAGACTAATACAAACTCTTTTCAGTCTTCTTTGTTCACTAACTCCCTTCATGCTTGAGAAATGATTTAAAATAATGTGACTTGGGTGAGGCACACATGAAACCTCAAAAGTGATATCTTTGCTTTTCCAAATTCTAAAGATGTCTTGTGCTGCTGGTTTACCTAATACAACTTGTCTTTTGACCATTTTACTTCTGCTTTCATGAGCATTTATTGTCGATCCAAGAAAGACAAAATCATTATAAACTTATTTTTTTTCTTTCTTAGACCCACAATCAATGCTCATGAAAGCAGCAGGCAATCAACTATTGATCCCATTGTGAGACTTTCAGACTTCATATTACATTTTAATTCATAGTGAAAGTTATAATCCTTGACTTACATGAGCAAGTGATTCAAGCCTACTGACTTTCTGCAAGGAAGGTTGTATCATGTGCATATCAATATTTGTTAATAAACTTTCCTGTAATTCTGATCTCACATTCCTCACCATTAAGCAAGCTTCTCTGATAATTTTCTCTGTATATAAATTTAATAAGTATGGTGAGAGAATACACTCTGTTGCACACCTCTTTATCCATTTATAGATTCAGCATGAGCATAATGAGATATTCTGATATTTCCGGTCTTCTCAAGGTTATCCATAATTCATTATGATCCAAGCAATAAAATTTATTGCCATACCCAATAAGACACAAGTGAACATCTTTCTGGTGTTCTTTGCTTTTAGCCAAGATACATCTGACATCTACAATGAGATCCCTTGTTCCAAATCCTCTTTGAATCTGGACTAAACCTCTGGCAGCCCCCCGTCAATGTGTTATGTTGCAGTCAGGTACTCTGTTGTCAATTTGACTAAGAGTGTGGGGGAGGAGTCTAGCCTATCAATCTGGAGATAGCCAAGAAGCCCTCTGTGTGGGCCTGGCTTTCTCCTGAGAATTCTGGGAAGTCTTGTGGTATTTCCCAATTGGAGGAGAGAGACTTGGTTCAGTCTCTTGAAGTAGGTCTACTGACAAGACAAGATGGTGGAATGCTGATAGATCCGGAGTCCTGGAACCTGGAGGAGAAGCCACGTGAGCTTGCCCTGATGGAACAGGACCTCTGGGGGCAGAGAAGCCACAGAGAGATCCCTGCCAGCGCTGAGATGCTTCTACCACCAATAAATACTGCTGATGGACTCAGCCCTGGAAACTAGGAGCCATGGGGAGACCCCTGACAGCACTGAGATGATTCTACTGTCACTAGATACACAAGACTCTGCACCCACTGGCCTCTGATTATCCTGGTGCCATTGCATGTGTTTCGTGAGTCGGAAGGAGACTTGATAGACTGGTTTCAGACATATGGGCTAATATCAGACTTATGACCTTGGACAGGACTGGGTTGGGATGATATCTCAATGTTCCATGCCTCTTGTATATAAACCTTTCCCTTATTTCCATGTGCGTGTTTATGAATTGTTTCTCTAGTCTACCTGGACTAATATGTTACTACAACCCTTGTTGGATGATCCTTAGCAAAATTTACTTGTTTGTGGTATCAGTGATATTGTCTTATAGTTTGCACATTCTCTTGGGTCTAATTTCTTTGTGAATGGGTACACATATTGATCTCTTCCAGTCAGTTGGCCAAGTAATTGGCTTCCAAATATCCTGGCAGTTTGTGCTTCTAGTGCCGTCTCAGCTGGTTGGAACATTTCAACCGGTATTCCATTAATTACTGAAAACTTGTGTCTGACTATTGCTTTAAATGTAGCTTTAATGTCTTCATTTTGTACCCTTGATTCTTGTTCATATGATAGAATGCTGACTAGTTCTTTTTTGTTCAGTGACGCTGTATACTCCATATTATTTTGATGCTTTCTACATCATTCACTTTTTCCCTGTAGAATCTTGATGGAATACAACTTGTGGCTTGAAGTTTTTCTTGAGTTCTTTTAATTTAAGATATGCTGAGAATGTTGTTCCTTATTGGCTTTCTAATTATACGTCTTGCACATTTTATTATAATATTTGGTTTTGTCTTCTCGAGTTTCCCTTTGAAAATTTCTCTTCAGCTCTATTGACTATCATTTCCGCCAACTAATTTAGGTACTCTATACCTAAGAGCAAGTGTTAGAGTCTCTTCTGACAGCTCAGCAGGTTCTGTAATTTTTGCTCAATGCATCAAGTCTGTTCTTAAGACGTTCATGAAAAGCAGAGATAGATTCAAGGTCACATTTTGGCTCTGAAGAACTCGTTTTAATTTTCTTCAGCTTTATCTTGTGCTTACATAAACAGTTGCTTGTCCATTCCCTCAGACCTGACCTAGGTTTAGCTGCTTTTATTGACTGATCCAGTGTCTTGTATCATAGATATGATCAATTTTATTTCTGTGCATTCCATATGACAAAGTCAATGTGAAAAATGTATTTGCTATGAACAAGTCTTGGGTCTTAAAAAAATTATATCATGAGATCTCCAATTTATTTCTATTAACCAACTCATTATTTCTAACTATTGGTCTTTCTTTTTTGTTTGCAACTTTACATTCCATTTGCCAATAATTATCAATGTGTGTTGATTGCAGGTTTGACCAATTTTTGATTGAAATTATAGGTAGAATTATCATATTTTTCATCACTAGCTCTGCTTATTGGTACACAAATTTGAATGATATCTGTATTGATGGGGTTTCTTTGAAGGAGGATGGATGTAATCCTATCACAGTACTGGATAGTACTGGACATCAAGAGTTGTTGTCCACTGTTCTTTTAACAATTAATTGCTCTTGATTGTGTTATTCCTAGCATTGTAAATCATATGATATGAAATGATGACTACCAGTTCATTTCAACTTACAAATGCCTAGGATATCACTCTTTATGTGTTCCATTTCATTTTTTTTCTTAGATTCATAGTTCCCTCAATTTCCATTCATTAGTAGATATTTATAGATGATTTATCTTTGGATAGTGAATACTAGCATCAGAGAAATGTCTTAACAATTATATTTTGAACATTCATTTTAAAAATCACCATGTATAATGATGCTAACCATGTATTTTTGGCTAAATATTTTTCCTGACTTTGGTTATCTTAGATTCAAATTTTGTCTTTTTTGTGACTGTTTGACATTTTTCATGGGCCCCAACAGGAAGACTCCATTTGTAAAGTTGCCTAAGTGAACTGGAATTTAAATTAAACATTCCTGTTGCAGATTAAAGGAGTTAATAGTTGTTTGGTTTTAAAGTCAAAGCATCATAGTGTGAGAAGAAACAGAGCACTGCAAATGCAATGTCATGAATTTTGAAGTCAGTGGATTTTGGTTTAAATCTCTACTAGTTTAAGATTGCCCAATAATTGAAAACTTGAGGCTACAATTTATTTGTTATTATCATGTTTTTCTAATTTTTGCAGAATGTTTTCATCTTACAAAAAAGTAGTTTGGCCTTAAATGAGTTTTACAAAAAATGTTGCCTTGTGTTTAACCTCTAATTTTTTTAGGGGGGCATCACTGCCCTCTGGTAGTCGTGGGAGCTACCCAATGCTGCTCCTTAGAGCCACCGCTGGATTTGAATGGCCAAGCCCACAGGCTGCAGTCTCACACTCAACCACTGATGCCACTGGGGCTCAGCCCACCACTAATTTTTTAGGCAGTGTTCTGAGAATTTAGTTTTTAAACTCTAAGTGACCATTCCATGTCTTTTAGTCTAAAAGGCTTTCTTATGTATGTTTTCCCACTTTCATTAGTATTTTAAATTGTATAGAATTGATTAGATTGATATTATTCTCGAAATTATTTCATATTCTGTAGAGGTTACTTCGAAAGAGATAGTAATTCAAAGTATATATGTACAGTCATATATTTAATATAGAATATTAAAATTGAAAATGAGTACCATAAGCAAATTATTTAAAATACACTTACACATATATATTAGATATATGAATGGCTTTTTGAGCTCACACTATATCTGAGTCCTATTCTGATAAGACATTTTGTTCAATACTGGCTCTCAAGAAATGATCATTGAAGATCTGGGTGCATAACAAAACATGGTTAAGAAATCAGATGGTGCCCAGCTGTCAGAAAGAATAATGAGTGCAGTCTTAACAAACAGCCATCTAAGTGAGGTTTTAGCTAAGTACACAAAGAAGAAAAACACTGCCCATATGATAAAATGACTATTAATAACGTAGTCCATGATCAGAGGAGGGAAATGTATTAGAGTTTGAATTCTATGATCCCTTTTACAGAAGTACATGGATGATGGTGACTACTCCCAATCCACTGACAGAATCCTTGAGTAGATTAAGGTTCAATTAAATTCCTTCTGATCAATAATAAAGGGTGTTCATAACCTTGCCCTCAGAGAAGGTGCACTGGAAAGTAGATTACATCCATCCCTTTACAGCCAGCCTAGAGGAAGTCAATCTCTCTAGATGGAGATGTTGGACAGTGTAAGAAAAATTTAAATAGGGATTTACTGGTTGTAAAAAACTAAACCATTCCTTTTTAACTCACAGATTACAATGTTTCCGAGATCAAATTCCTTTTATCTTCTTGTTGTTCAACCAAGACAATAGGTCACATTTTATTCATTATAAATCAAATTGTATGTAAAGTTCCATATTTGTATATTGATAACACATCACACCCATTGATTACCACATCAATATTACTTTCTGTTTAAAGATTTTTTTTTTAGAAACCAATTATAAGGATCAAATATAGTCTCCTCCATAGGGAGGGAACAATAGGAAAGTGGGTGAAGTGAGACACTGGACAGTGTAAGTTATGACAAAATAATAAGAATTTATAAATTATCCAGGGATGATGAGGGAAGGGCACGTGGGGAGGGGGTGGAAATGAGGAGCTGATACCAAGGACTTAAGTGAAGAGGAAATGTTTTGAGAACAATAAGGGCAACAGATATACAAGTGTGTTTGGCATACAATGGATGGATGGATGGAGTGTGAGAAATGTTATATGAGTCCTCAATAAAATGCTTTTTATAAAATATTGTTCATTGCCATTATAAGAGGGCTTCAAAAACTTCATGAAAATGTTCCATTATCCTTTAATTCCATTTTTCATGACTTTCTCAAAGTCCCATATACATTGTAGATGGTTTTCAAAAATGTATTTCTTTCTATATTCAAAAATATTGACAAAAATACATTTTTATTGAAATATCTTTTCTTTCCAGTTAGTTTGAACGTCTCTGTGACATTGTTTTGCTGGGCTTTGAACCAGTTCATATATGTTCAATCCTTTACTGAGAATTTTTATTTCCATCAGAGTTATGCTGTTTCACGTGACAATGATGTGACAAAGCAGAATCTGAATCAGTATGTCCATATATAAATGCAAATTGTGATCAGGAAATTGAGCCAAATTGAATTCTTTTAAAACTCTGTTTCTTACTCACTCTGTGGTAGGAAAAAGTTTAATAAATAGTCTCTGCTCTTAGCTTCTAATGTTTCATTGCCATTTTGACATCAGTCACATCTTTCTGTTCTGCTTTCCATTGTTTCATTATAACCTGTTCTCTCATCTCCTATTGAATTTAAATATCTTTTAGAAACAATGTACAAGTAGAATACAACAGATTTTAGTAACAATCTTATAATCATTGAAATTGGTAATACAAGCTAAATTGAACTTCATGAACACAAAAATTTATTTTCTGTGAACACAGAAATATCAGTGACAGCATAAATAAATTTATATGAGATAAAAGTATCTATAATTATAATAGCCATACCCTTCTTATCAGTCATTTTCAAATTAAATTAAGAAGCATTATAGTTTAGAAATTGTGGAGGGTAAAAGAAGGTTAGAAAAAGGGAACCGATTACAAGGGTCTACATATAACCTCTTTTCTGATGGATGAACAACAGGAAAGTGGATGGATGGAGATGTTGGACAGTGTAAAAAAAACAATAAAAATTTATAGATTATCAATGGTTTGTGAGTGACAAGAGAGTGGGGAGGGAGGAGAAAACATGAGGAGCTGATACTAAGTGCTCAAGTAGAAAGCAAATGTTTGGAGAATGATGACGGCAATAAATACGCAAATGTACTTGACGCAATGGATAGATGTATGGATTGTAAGTGCCACCAATAAATGATTTTTTAAAAAGAAAATACACACATACACACACATAGCTCTTTTTCTTTCTTGGTTTTCCATTTTTCATTAAAATATATTTCATATGTTGAAATGAAATTTAATTGCATAAGGCAACTTGTCTTTAAAATTTAGTTGCTGGATTTTTAAGACACCCAATGATACTCTGCTTATCAAATAATACTTGACTTACCTGCTATTAAATATAAAGAATAAGCTAATTGCTCCATGTTTATAGCTATTAACTAATGACAATTTAACTCTAGCAATCAAGAATTTAAGCTAAATAGTACATAGTGTTTAAAATAAGCTAAGTGATCATTAATCATATTTAGACAAGTATTATTCAAAGACATTATTCTGAATAGTCTATTTCTTCATAAATGGAACTAAAGAACTCAGTCTTAAAATTTTTCATATATAAAGTTTTGTGGGAAAACCTTTGCAACTAATCAATAACTATTTGCCCTCAAGTAATATTCTGCATTTTCTTGTGCTGACAGGCCACAACTTAAAATGAAAAGAATCAGAAGCAAATATTAATAATTGCAAACTGGAATAGTTACTGTAAGTATGAAACTAGAAAAAGGGGAAGTTGTAAAATATGAAATAGACCCCCCCAAAATCAACAGATTAAGGATTAGTAAACTGGAATGGTGAAGTGGTACTGACTATTTTGAATCCCAGTCATATAGTTTACAATGCCAAGGGTGATAAACTTGAAGAAATAGCATCACATTTGTGGCAGTCATGTACTTGTGTCAATTTCATGATTGAGAGTCTAGTGGTGGAGTCTAGCCTGTCAATCTGGAGATAGCCATTGAGTAGCCAGTGAGGACTCTGTGTGGGCATGGCTTTCTCCTGAGAACTCTGGGAAGTCTCATAGCATTTCCCTTGTGGAGATGAGAGACCATTTTTTCCATTTGTTTGGAGTCGCTCCACTGACAAGACAAGAGGGCAGCATCCAAGGAACTGGAGGAGCTGCCACATGGCCTTACCATGATGGACCCAGACCTCTGAAGCTGGAGATGTCACATGGAGACCCCTGCCAGTGCTGAGTTGTTTGTACCACCACTGGATGCTGTTGATAGGCCCTGAGGCCTGGAACTGAGGAACCATGGGGAGACCCCTGCCAGCTCTGGGATTCTTCGACTGCATGTGCTTCATGAGTCAGAAGGAAACTTTAAAAACTGTTATCAGACATATGGGCTAATGTTGAATGTATGACCTTGGACCAGATTGGGTTGGGATGCTTTCTCAATGTTCCATTCCTCTTGTATATAAACCTTTCCCTTACATCCACATGTCTATACAATAGACTAATGCAACATTCATTTTTTTAAATATTTCAAGAACTATATTTAAGGAAAATGCTATCTTAGACAAGATAATATTTATCCACTTATAAGGAGATCTAGTTAATAGAGTTATTAGATAAATTTAGGCACAACCATGAAAACTTGTGATGCATAAATCCAAAAATTGTATCAGCATCTTCATTCTGCAATTCTTGAAACATACAGTCATGATGCATTGATAAATATTGGCTATTTGGACACAAAAGTTGGAAACAACAAGTAAAGGACAATAGTTGGAAAATAGGAACTTAGTGATAGAAAATAAACTGGAGATAGAATTTCACAAGACTGATGCCCTCTTCATTGAAAATGTCTTTTTATAAATAACATTAATAGTAACTCTTTGTATTGAGTTCTCTAGATGGAATGCACAGAAATCAAACTTAGTACATATGTGAGAAGAGATGGTTTAGAAGCTCAATATCAGCAGCTAAAGTGAGTCTAGAGTCCACCTGTGGAAAAGACTATTAATTTCTCAAGTGTAAGTCCATGCCAAAGTGGAAGAAAATTTAAAGTTCTGTGAAAGTCAGAATAATCTTCTTATCCAACCCTGATTTCTAGAACATCTCAAGAACATTTTTGATCTACCAAACACTAATATCAGAATAATTGATCAGCTGTGTGATGGTATCAAGAATATCATACATGAAAAATGCAAAAATCATTAGAAACAAAAAGAATAAAGATCAAAATGGACATCAGAAGGGATTGTAAAACTTGCTGCTGGATGTGCAGCAGCAAAAGCAAAAAGAAGAAATAATGAAGCAAAGTGCAGAACTGAAAGGGACAACTCAGGAGTACAGAATAGAATATTAAAATGAAATACAAAAAGGATTGGGCTTAGAAAGTAAAAAAAGAAGAACATGATTAGCATATCTCAAGCTGAAAGAACTAAAGAAAAAATGCAAGTCTTCTACTATAAGATTGCAAGGTTCTATGGGTGAAATGTTGAATGTTGTAGGAAGCATCTAAAAAATATGGAAGACATACAGTCATTTTACAAAAAAAAAAGAAAGAAAGAAACTGGCTAATAAAAGAAGACTTCTAAACTGCCCTGAAAATACTAGCCAAAAATATTTTGCACCTCTGGAATTGATGGAATACCAAATGAAATAATTCAACAGGTTGATATATCAACTGGAAGCATTCACTTATCTATGCTCAGAAATTTGAAAGACAGATTCCTGGGCAAGTGACTGAAAGAGATCCATATTTGTATCCATTCTAAAGAAAGGTGACCCACAAGATGCAGAGATTACTGAATAGTATCATTAATAACACATGCAAGTAAAAATTTGCTGCAGATTAATCACCAATTGCAACAGTTCATGACTTTAGAATTATGAGAATTTGGAACTGAATTCAGTTAAGGACATGACAGCAAAGTTGTTATTTATCAGCTCAAGTGAATTGGGTTAAAAATAGAGAATACCAGAAAGTTCTTTACTTATATTTTATTGACTACAGAAGCACAACTACTGCATGAAGCATAACTAACAATGGGCAGCATTGAAGGGAATGTGAATTCCATAATGAATTGTGGTAATTAGGAAATAGTACATATACAAAAAGGTAGCCTTTTGAACAGAACAAGGGAATCCTGGGGGTTAAAAACAAACTAATGAGTTTGTCACGCTTGGATTATCTCACCATACTGAACAAACAATCTAAGATGTTTGACTATACAAAAAATGAAGCATCAGGATTGGCTGGAGACTACCTGCAACATAGACATGGAGAAATCTTACATGCTAAAATAAAATGAAGAGCAAGGCCAGCAGCCTTCAGTGTGAATACTAGTTCAATAAAAAGAACACAAAAATCTTCAAAACTAGCCCATTAGTTAACACTATAGTATACAGAGAGACTACTGGCATTGTTAACTATTTCCATCTTGCTTATATTCACAATAAATGTTCATGAAAACAGCAGTTAAGAAATCAAATAATGCTTTGCATTTAGGAAATCTGCTGCCTAAGACCTCTGCAAATTGTTGACAGCAAGATGCCACTTTAAGGACTGACTAAAGTGCTCCTGACCAAACCATGGTATATTCAATCAACTCATATGTATGTGAAAGATTCATACTGAACAGAGAAGATTAAGGAAGAATTGAAGCTTTTGAATTACGTTTCTGGTAAAGAATATCTAAAATATCATAGACTGCCAGAAAACAGACATGGCTCTCTTGTAAGAAGCATACTCATAATGCTCTTTAGAATTGAAGATGAGCCTTCTTCTCAGTTACTTTGGAGAAAACAGTCCCTTGAAAACGACTTTTTGCTTGATAAAGCCAGGAGAGTGAACAGAGGAAGAGCTCGGATGAGATGAATTGCTGCAGTGACTGCAACAAGGGCAAAGGAAGGAGTTGTGTTTCATTCCACTGTCCGTTGGACTGATGTGATCAGAATCAACTTGCTAGCACCTAGCAGAAACATCACATTACAATCAATCTCCTTGACAATATTTTAATTTGTATCACCTAAGATGTGTGATATAAATATCATCAAGCAAATACTTGTGCTTTCTACAAAATGACCGTTTTCTTCTTATTTTCTTCTAACACATCAGTGTGTGCCCCCAAAGTTCTGAAACATTCAAAGTAGTCGCAGCTACTAGGTGTGTGTTAAAATAGTGAAAATAAATCATTCTCTGTAAGAAAATAAAAATTACTAAAAACTTCAAACACTTCTTTAGATATTTTCTATGCTATCATAAATCATTTTTTGATATACTATTGTGAAGGAACTTCAAAAAAAATCATAGAATAATGAAATAAAAGGAACATGGATTATTTCCACTAATTTTAGAAGTCCTTTTACAAATTGTCAAATATTATCCTCCTAAGCCCTGATCATTTTTATAAGCTCTCCTGCTATGTATTAGGTTCACATGGTGACTCATTTACTAACAATGCACTGATCAAATTACTAAGGATGGATTTTCTACGGTAGTGACATTTCTAAGAAAATCAATGTTCCCAAATCTATCCTTTGTATAACTAAGCCAATATCCTCTTACATCTGGATAACTGGAACCATTTCTAATACGCATCTTTGTCTTTTCATTTCCTCTCCTGCAATCCATTCTCCACACAGCAGTCAGTGTGAAATCTTACCACACAAATCAGATTATGTTGTTTTCTTTCTTAAAAACCTTCCCGTGACCTTCTACTGCCTTGAAATTCAAGCTTCTTCCTGCAGCTATTCAGGCAGTAAAGAAAGGGTGATTGCACTGCTTTTCATCTGAGCTCCCACCGCTTCTCAGCCACCACAACGCAACCAAGGGCTTCACATCTGGGGCTCACACCCAAAAAGATACTTGTTTCCATCTTATGTGTATATTTATAGGTCTCTCTAATTGCTGCTTTATTTTAACTTGAAAATTATTATACAAAATCTGTGTATGACTCTCTACTTCTTACTCAGATTAATAAATTGAGCATCTCTCCTTGTTCCAAATGAATATCTATTGTCAATTTCTATACTTTTTACTCTATTCATCATTTCTCTACCCTATTATTTTCTCTATTTGAGAACTTATTAATATACTTATTTCTTAGTATAATACGCACTTATTAGTATAGTTATTTCTCTCTTTCACCAGCTCAGTAGAATAGGTTGCACATTCAAAGAGGCTTCATCTGTAAGTTTATACCTGTGACACCACTTGGTCTAAAGTTCAAGCAATAATGGTGAATAAGTTTGTGAGAAAAAAAATGGCCATTTAAGTATTTATTGAATGGTTATCACCTCATTTTCAGGAAAATGTAAAAGTATTCATTAACTAGTTCAATGAATGTAATATATGTGTAGTAGATCCCTAATTTAAAAAAATCCATATATTTATTTGACCATCAAAGCCATAGATGACAAAATGTGAAAATGAAACCATATGTAATGAAAGATACTAACAAAGCCATATACTGTTTTAATGTTTTATACGCATTAAAATGCTCAGTCATCAAAATATACATGCAATGCATATGCTATTTAAACTTATATTACCAAGAAAGACAGTTAGTAACAGAGTAAGTAATCTACCCAATATTGCACATGTATTATTTGTATAATAAATTACATTGGAAATTTGATTCTTTAACAACCTATACATGATTGTAAACATTAGAAGCATATAACCATAAAATTAAAAGCTAATATTACTGCAAAATATACCAGCCTTTTATTAACAAAATTTAAACAAAATATGTTATTTGTTGCCTATGATAATAGATATATTCCTAACAATTTTAAATTTTAACTATCCATGTCATAATTTATTGATCTTTATATATGCATATATGATATCTGTTCAAGTATAAAATTATCACTTGCTTTTAGAGAACATAGCTGAAATACCAACAAATAAACTATTAATGTGACATCATATTGTAAATAGAAGTCAATTATGTACTTACAGCTTATTGTACACAAAGACAAAACTAGAGATATAAAGCTAGTAGTAGTTAATGTCATATAAAGGAAAATAATAGAGAAGAATGAATAAACATATCCATCATCATGTATTGAAGATAAATAGCCTCAAAGTTAGAAGAAAACTCTTAAACAACCTATAGTAGTTATATGACAAGACAATGCTTACTGAAAGTAAAAATGTGAAGCATTTATTGATGAAGATGAAAGGCTTTAGCCATCATTCTGGGTTGCATCTTAAAATAAGCAAAATTGAAATCCTCACAACTGGAATGGCAAGTATCATAAAAAAAGAAAATATTTAAATTTTCAAGAATTTCTTTTGACTTGGATTCACAATAAGCACAAGAAATCAAACAGTGGCGGGTGGAGGGGACAGCGGATAGTAATCAAGTTACACACAGACCATTGGGATTCTGAGGAAATTAAAGCAGGGAAGCCACTGAGAAAGATATTCCAATCTTTCGGGTCATAGGATGAGCGTTATAAGGATACATAGACTCAGATCCACTAGGTTTTAAAGTGTTGAGGGTTCTTGACTTACCACCACATTAGTCAGCTGGGGCTTAGCTTTAGGCCGGACACAGTTTAAGGCAGCCCAAGGGTTTTATTTCAAAACCACCACAGCTGCCACCACCTAGAGGTGGTGTGTAAACCTTCCACTCCCAAGGTTGCCCACTTGAAGTCTCTTATTGATTTGTCTGTCGGTTGGTTTCTCTTTGTTCCTGCTATATATTTTTTGTTTTGATTTTGTTTTGTCATACCACAGCTGACATCTGGGGAACTTTCCAGCATCTAGGGCATCTTTGCCTGACCTCAATGGTGCTCTACACTGCAGTTGGCACCCCTGCCAGCAATCCTTGTTACTTCACACCACTGCAGGAACCTATGCTAGCCCTCTGCACTCCACACTGCTGTGAGAACCACCACAAGCCTGACATGGCATCCTCTGTCACTTTGGACAACCCTGCCCACCCTACGTGGAAATCCTTGCTGTCATTTGGCACAATGCTGTGACTCCCTGTGTCACAAACCACTACAGCTTCACCCTTGTGGCTCACACCTGTCTGAGCAGCATTCCCTGAGAGGGCAATCCAATTAATCCTCCAAATAACAGAATCCAGGTAGACTAGGGAGAGAGTGAAAACCTAGTAGGATAAAGCGTAGTCCAACCCACCAGTGCAGTTGGCTACAGGCCATTCGCAGAAGCATTTCTATAAACCTCCCAAAGAGAGAGCCCTTTTCTCTATAACTGTCTGGAAAATGACAACAACCTCCTCTAAAATGGCATAGACAGCAACCAGTCCCAACTTCAATGAAAAAACAGGAGAAAAAAAATGGAATGTCAGAGAATCCTGAAACTAATGATGTGCATAGAAGAAACAGACATTGATCTACCATGGAAAGAAATCTTCAGAACACTGGTTGGAACCATACAGGATATGATAGAAGTCATGCAGAGAAAGGCTGACATGATAGAGGAGATAAAAACCATGCACCAAAGGGAAATACGATGGTTAAAGAGAGAAGGTAATCAAAGCAGAAAACAAGTCAACAGATATCACCAACAGATTAAAAGAAGTGAAGAACAATACCGGTGAACTCGAGGACAGACAGGCAGATTTCAACAAATGGGAAAAATATTTTAAATAAATTCATCAAAAAATATGAAGAAAACCTAAGAACAATGTCTGATGCTATGAAGAGGAACAGCATTAGAAGAGTACCCAAAATAGACACAATGAAGGAGTCAATGGCCAAAATAGCAAGGGAATTCCTAGAAGAAAATGCCCCCAACTTAATGAATGAGAATCAGGGAATCATTCAGGTAGCAGAGAGGACACCAGCTAGACTGAATTCCAGGAAGAAGTCACCATGGCACATAATAGTTAAACTATTTAACTATGAGGAAAAGGAGAAAATCATAAGAGTTCCTAGAGGGGAAAAATGGCAGCCACCTACTCAGATAATAAATTGCTCAGATAGCGCAGTAGACACCATGAAGAAGAGAGTCTCTACTCTTTTCTTCAAAATATTAAAGCATCTTTGCTTTAAATTAAATTAATATTTAATTAAATTAATTAAATTAATATTTTGCTTTGCAAAATATTAAAGCATTTTTGAAGGCATTTTCAAAAATATTAAAAAGAACAATGCCAACACAAGGACTGCCTATCCCACCAAACATTCTATCCAGATAGAGAAGTAAAGATCTTCCCAGACAAGCAAAACAAAAAAATACATTAGACAAAACCCAGCTCTACAAAAAATACTGACAACTGTAGTCAGATGAACAACTTGCACCGAGCACAAATAGGAGACCGCCATATAGAGCAACTTCACCCACAGGTCAGCACAGCGAAGAGCCCCCAAGATAACATTACCTGAATGGTGAAAAGAAGGCAGGGATGACAACCCCCACCACACACACACACACACACACACACACACACAAGTACTGATGAGAATGGTGGTAGGTAAGTATCCAAGACAAAATGTATGAGATGACATCACAGCATCCACAGATGGACGTAATAACTATGAATGTCAGTGGATTGACTCACCCATTGAAAGGCAGAGAGCAGCAGAACGGCTTAGAAACCAGAAACCATTAATCTCTTGTCTAAAAGAGGTACATCTTAAGCTTGCAGACAAAAAGAGGCTGAAAATTCAAGGTTGGCCAAAAATATACCAAGCAAACGGCAATTGAAAAAAAACCGAGATGTCAATCCTAATCTCTGACAAGACCAATTTAAAGGTACAAACTATAGCAAGAGATAAGGAGGAGCTTTATATAATGCTCAGGGGATCAGTTGAACAGGGAGCATAACAAATATATATGCACCCAGTGAGAGATGAGCTAAATTTGTCAATCAACTTCTCCAAAAGATGAAAAAGTAATAACAGGCTCGACAAACAAGAGTAGGAAATTTTAACATACTGCCCTATGAAAAAAATATGTCACAGGAAAAGAAGGAAACTTCAGAATTAAATTCTACAATTAGGTGACTTGACCTAATAGATGATTTTAGAACTCTTTGCCCAAGTGCAAAATAATTCACATTCTTTTCAAGCACACATGGTGCATATTTGAAGATAGACCACATGCTGGGACACAAGTCAAGCCTGAGTAAATTCAAACACTTAAACTTACCTCTCAGAACATTATGTGATAAGATAGAAATCAAAAAGACAATGAAGATGACAAGGGCAAGTAATTGGAGGATGGCTAGCATCCTACTATAAAATGAGTGGTTACTGGTCCAGATCAGAGATGAATAGGAAGTTTTAAGACGAACAAGTTTGAGAATACAACATACTAAAACTGTTGGGACACAGCAATAGCAGTTATCTGATGAAGCTCGATAGCAACAAATGCAAAAGAAAGACAAGGAAGAGAAGCTTATGAATAATATGCTGTCATAAGCCTCCAGCAATTCGAGAAGAACCAAAGAATAATCCTAATAGCAAAAGAAATGAAATTTAAAAATTGACCAGGGCCAGACAGCTTTATGGTAGAGTTCTACAAAGCAGTCACAGAAGAATTTATACCAATCCGACATTAACTCTTCACCTGACTTTAACACTTTTATACAGTCACGGTGGTCATGACTTTATGGTACAATGGGCATACAGGATAAGCTATGTAAAGGATAATTCCAGTGTGGAGGTCCAAACCCTCTGGTAAGGGCCATACCCAACCCAGAGATGCATATGGCAGCTCACTAAAAAGAAACGCAAAAGGAGAAAAAAAAAATTAATGATGAGGGTGCCGCGAAATAGGGCACTAATCCACTCAGTGTGATGGTATTGTTTATATCTCCACAGGAAAGGAAGAGAATTGAGCAGATCGCATGCTGGAGCACCAAGTCTGGAGTGCAACATACCAGACCTCATCACAGTGTAGCAAACTTCACACAGGCATATCTCTGCTCAGGCCAGACAACCCACAGAGAGAAAAGAAGGGTTAGCCCCTGCACATGGCATGACGTCCCCACTGACCCACAATGCTATAGGAGACAACACTGGAGACACTGGGTGGGAAGTGTGCCCCTCCTGCCTCCCACACAGTATGTAGGGGGTGCAGAAAGGATTACAACCGAGCAACAAAGGGAAAATGTAACAAGACCTCAAGGAATCCTGAAAATAGATTTGTGCCTTGTCGAACAGGGCTTGGTTCTGTGGTAGCTAGCTTAGCTAACTAGACCACCACCATGTTGAATTTAACTTCCATCTTCAATGAGCTATTCACCAGGCCTCGAGTCCTGTAGATGAACTTGTCATGGGTTCTCAGATTGGAGTGCTAGCAAAATGTTCAGAGAACAAGCAATTACCACACCTTGTCCCTTCTCTACACAATACCCCTGCCTCACCCCCTCATGTACCGAGATGATATCACAACTTCAGCTAACTGTAGAGTTTCGCTTCTGTGACTCCCTTGCTTGCTTAGCTGCATGTCCCAAGTAATACAGCCCCCTATTAAAGGTCTCAGTTGAGCTAGAAACAGGGTCTGTCAGCTAACTGAATCAAATGCTGCTGGCCCCTGCGCAGGGATTTTCTTTTCTTTTCCTTTTTCCTTCCTTCAATAAATTTTGGCTTTTTAAATTCTCTGATGACTGAGTTGTTCTTGTCACGGCTAAGTGCAACAGTTCTTCATCAGACCTGATTGAGAAACATTCATAAGCGTCAAAAGACAGTCCTAGAAATAGTTGTAGTTTTGTGTTATTGTTCTCCTCCTCCTCCACTTCCTCCTCATCCTTTTCTTCCTGTTCATGTTTATCTACATAAGATAAGCAGCATAAGCAATCCCAAGTAGGGTGGGGTGGGGGTGGGACATGAGCAAGGAGGGGAAATGAAGGGAGAACAGGGAGACAACAAATTCAGGGACAAGAGAATGGAAAGATATGGAAAACTGATGGCAAGCTGGTATAGAATGCCTGGTGGGGGTTGGTAAAATGCATTGTATCCTAGAGGAAAAATTGAGTGGGATAGGAGGAAGGTGAAAGGAAATAGAGGGAAAAACTAGGCCATAAAAGCTATTTATAGAGGTATATATGTAAATATATCAATTTATGCTAGGGATATAGGAAAATGTACATATATGTATATGATGTGTAAAGAGATAGCAGATGAACTTTGGGCCTCTACCCAAGGCCCCCCAACCACTAGAACACTTTGATTCTAATGGCCTGACACTCTGATACTCAGCTTCCTGACAGAATTTCTGAAGACAAAATAGTTTCCTAAGCAAATGTGATGAAGAAAGTGGATGGTACCTGGCTATCAAAAGATAATAGTATCTAGGGTCTTAAATGCTTGAGGTTAAACGAAAGACCATCTATAAAGGAATCAAACAAACCTACATGAAATAAGCACAGCAGCATGTGCGATCATGAGGTGTTAGCGGGATTAAGTATTATACATCAAAAGATATAAAATAAACTCTTATATCAATGTGAATGAGGGGGATTGGAGTGGAGATCCAAAGCCCATTTGTAGACATTTGGATATCCCCTCACAGAAGGGTCATAAGGAAAGGGTGATTCAACCAGGGTGCAGAATAGCAACTACGTTTATCCTATTTTCATGATCCAGTTCTGCAATACAAATCCAGTTAGAGTATGTTCATTGTTACAGATAATTGCTCGGGAAACACGGAACCTAGAACAGATAAAGTCCTAGAATAGTAGTGGAAGCAGTGATTCCGTTAGGGTTGGAGGAGAGAGCGTGGGGTGGAAGAAAGGGGAACTCATCAAAATGTTGAATATTTATCCCCAAAGGTGGATAAATAATAGAAATGTGGATGAAGGGAGATGATGAACAATGTGAGCTATGAAATAGCAACAACAATATATAATTGATCAAAAATTCATGAGAGTGGGAGGGTGGGGTGGGAGGAGCTGATACCAAGGGCTCAAGTAGAAAGAAAATGTTTTGGAGATGATGATGGCTATATATGTACATATGTGTTTCATATAGTTGAATTGTTATAAGATGTGTAAGAGTCCCTCCTCCACCCATAGGACTTTAAAAGAAAGCAAATGTTATGAGAATGATGAGGGCAATGGATGTACAAATGTGTATAATACACAAAGGGCTTACATATGGATTGGGATAAGAGTTGTATGATACCCCAATAAAAGAATTTAAGAATATTAATAATAATAAAGTAAAAGAAGATTACTTCAAATGTACATAGTCTTAAAGAACATCAATGTTCTATTTTAATAAAAGAGTTTTTATAAAAAGGCTTGAAAAAGAAATCACATAATGTATTACATTGGGAAAATTTGCTATGTAAGATATCTGAAAGTGTTAAGTAAAGGTTTTGTGTTGGAACTGAGGTGTGCCTGGCTTTGTTGTTAAGTGCAGTCAAGTTACTTTGAACTCATAGTAATCCTGTGCATAAAAGAAGAAACTGTACCCAGTACTGCATCATCCTTATAATTGTTATTTTTGAACCCATTGTTTTAGTCCCTATATCAGCTCATCACATTAGGACTCTTTCCTGTGTTTGTTTATCTTCTACTTTACCAAGCTTTATGCTCTTTTCAAGAAACTTTCTCTCAAGATAGCAAAACCAAAGAACCTAAGAATAAGTCTTACCATCCTTTATCTATGGAGCAGTCCAGTTGTACTTTTTCCAATATAGATCTGTTTGTTCATCTGTGACTCCATGATATTTCCAGTATTTTTCACCAAAAGCATAAGTTAAGGGCATAAATTCTTCTGCTGGCTGTCTTGTATATTGCTCAACTTTCATATGATGAGATTTAAAATACTATATCTTGGGGCAAATATACCTAGTCTTCAATGTGGAATCCTTACCCTTCACCATTCAAAGAGGTCTTGGGCAAAAAATTTACCCAACCAAATACATTGTCTTGTTATTTGATTGCTCCTCTAATGAACATTGGCATTGAATTCAAACAAATGAAATAAATTTTAAAAATTGAATATTTCCTCTCTTTATCAGAATGATGTCTATTTTTTCAGTTGTGAGGATTTTAAAAAAAATTTTCTTTGCATTGAGTTGCAATTCCCACTGAAGATTATATTCCTCGATCCTCATTGGCAAGTACTTCAAATACTCTGTATTTTCAATAACCAAGGTTCTCCCATATACTTATTACAGACGGTTAATGAACCTTCCTTCAATTTGACGCTCAGTATACAGATTGAATTAATTTCATGAAAAAACTCAACCCTGCTAACTTTCTTGATTGTTCTGCTCAAAAAAGTGTTTTCTGTTCCCTGAACAGGTTACCCAGGAGCACAATTAAGCTTTCTGAAATTCTCATTCTTCTCGATGTTATTCATAGCTTATTATAATCCATGCAAATATCCTTCAATAGTCAACAAAACATAAATAAACATGTTTCTGCCACTATGCACATGTAGCCAAGATCCTCCTGTCAGTCATCACATTCCTGAAGCCAGTACCTTATCCAAATTCCACTTTAACTTCTGTAAACTCCCTGCTCATGTCCAGCTGCTGCCCTTGTTGAATACTCTTTAGCAAAAATTTAGTTACCTATCATATAGGATAAGAAATAATTTGCTAATCACTGTCAGCAGTTCACATACACCAGCTGCTTGTTAGGGGTGAAAGAAGGCTTTCTTCTCCATAAGAAGTTGAAATTCCGGGCTGAGCCCCGGTGGCATAGTGGTTGTGCATGGGACTGCGGCCCACTGGGATGGAGGTTCAATTCCAGCAGTGGGGCTGGGCCTCCTACTCCCACCACCAGAGAGCAATGATGCCCCCCCCCCAAAAAAAAAAGAAGTTGAAATTCCAATAGTCCAATCTACTGTGTTCTATTATGTGTCATTTACTCAATGACAGTAAATTTGATTTGTGTGTGTGTGTGTGTGCATGTAATACAAATGACACTGTTAAATTATATCCATACTCTATTGAGTCACCTTTCTTTGGAATGGCAAAAAATATTGCTCACTCCCACTCAGTTGAACAGGGATTTGGCTTTTTCTGTCTTCCAAATTTCCTTCCATAAGTGAGTGAGTAATTTTAGGGGCTCATCAGCTTGTTATAAGACTTCCATTGTAATTCTGTTGATTCTTGGAGTCTTGATTTTACTAATGTGTTTAGTGCATCTTGGAATTCTTTGTTCAGTAACTTTGATTCTTGATCATATATTACCTACTGAAACGGTTGCATGTTGTAAATGACTCTGTGTATTTTTTGACCATTTTATTGGGAGCTCAAACAATTCTTATCACAATCCATCCATCCATCCATTGTATGTCAAGCACATTTGTACATTTGTTTCACTCATCATTCTCAAAACATTTGCTTTCTACTTAAGTCTTTGGTATTGATTCCTCATTTTTTCCCTCCTTCCCCATTTCCCCTCCCATGAATCTTTATGATGCTAGGAAACATCAGCTTTCTTCACCATATTTGTTTATGCACACATTTTTCTTTAGTGATCATTTTGAGAAGATGAGCATCATAGAATGTCAATTTAATAGAAAAAAAGTGTCCTTGTATTGAGGGAGTATTAGAATGGAGGCACAATGTCCATCTTCTGCTTTAATACTAAGCCTGTAAATATATGCACATAGATCTCTTTGCCAATAATCATATATAAATATATTTATCTATGCACATACCTATATTCAGACCTCTATAAATGTCCTTTGGCTCCTAATTCTTTCCACTGATTCCTTTTACTTTGATCTTGTCCCACTTTCATGCTCATCCTCATTTAGGTTCCTGTAATTTTTCTTGGTTACATTACCCTTGATCAATCCCAACGATGTCTCTCACACACACCTTGCTACTGTTTTTGGATCACTTGTTTTCCCTCGTCCCTGGATTTGTCAACACCACCTCCTTTCCCCTACCTCCCCCATTCTCATGGTCCCCCAGAACCATTTGTCTTCTTGTTTTCTCCTTCAGACTGTTGATCCAGCCTATCTTATCTACATAGACCTGCAGAGATAATGATATGCACAGAAAAAAGACATAGCACGACAAGGAAACACAAAACAATGACAAAAAAACAATGTCCAGAAAAATGTATAAATTAATAATAATAAAAAAGAAAAACCTGCAAATAGTTCAAGGTCTGTTTGTTGACCTCTAGGAGTATGGTCAGGTTACGTCTAATGGGGTGCCACAACCTGGCCACAAAGTGCCTCAGGACCTCTACTCTCCCCACTTCTCTGCTGCATGCCCTTAGTATTTTGCCTCAGTGTTTTGGGGTCAGATCAAGTGCAATCTCAACACTGTGTCTCTACTGTTGTCCCCCACAGGGCCATTGGTCAGTGAGGGACATCATGCCTCATAGTGGGGCTGACCATATGATCCTCTCTGGACATTGGCTGTTCTGAGTGGTCATATCATCTTCAAGACTTGGTGGGCCAGGATGTACCCCATACTATCTTCCTCCCTCTTCATTTGCTCCCATGTGATCTGTTCAGACATGCTTCTCTACCAGAGCTGCATCTTCAGTGCTGTCCTCTAAAGTAAGTTCATCTGGGGACAGGGGCTGCAGTCCACATACCTTGGGGTGGCCAGGCCCTTAGACTGCTCCACTGGACACCCTCTCCATACTGTCATGCTGCATTCACATTCTGGAACACTGGGTTTAAGTCTGTTCCCTCCTTCCTATGGGGAGATAAACAATACCCTCCCCTTGGGTGGATTGGTGCCATAGTCCTCTGTTACATATTGCTGTCTTCCCCACATGTATCCTTTTCAATTGGCTACCATATAGGGCCCTGTATTTGGCTTAGCCCCTGCCATAATAGCTGGACCTCACCCCAGGAATTTTTGTATATATTAACTTTTCTGTATGCCTCTTTGGCATTTTTTTTAAAGCTTACCTCAGCAGACTCACTTTGTACTTTTTCTTTCACACTGGGCTTGCTTCATTTAGAATGATTTCTTCCAGTTTTTCCCATGCAGAAATAAGCTTCATGTGCTCATCACTGCTTTTCAGTGAAGCATAGTATTCCATTGTATGTAGGTGCCACAGCTTTTTAATCCACTCATCTTTTGATGGAAATGTGGGTTGTTTCCAACTCCTTGCAATTGTGAACTGTGCTGCAATGAACATTGGAGCACATATGTCTGGCCATGGTTTGTTTTTTGCCTCTTCTGAGTATATGCCCAGTAGGGAGATTGCCAGTTCATATGGTAGCTCAATTTCCATCTATTTTCCAAATCACCAAATCAATTTCCATAGTGGCTATATATACCTACAGGTCCACCAGTAGTGGGTGAATGTTCCTATCACAACACAGTCCCTCCAACACTTGTTGCTTTCTGCTTTTTTGAATTGGGATATTATTGAGTGTGTTATGTGGTATATCATAGTTGTTTTAATTGGCATTTCTCTTATGGCTAATGATAGTGAACATTTTCTTATATGTTTATTGGCCATGTGGATTTCTGGCCCTGTGGAACTTCTGTTCAGGTCTTTTGCCCACCTCCCCAGTAGGCAGTTAGGTTCTCTTATTGTAAGATTTCAGAATATTGTAGATTTTAGTAATGAGGTCTTTGATGCGTCATAGCTAAAGATGTTTTTCAAGTCAGTGGACTCTCTTAGTGAATTTTTTCATTGTACATGGGTGGTTTACCTTCAGTATATCCCATTTCTCAATTTGTGATTCCTCTGTATTTATGTCCCTCCCTATTTTGGATAGCCTATGTATTCCCTGTCACAACTTTCACAAGTTTTCCCAATTACATCACATCACTAATGGCCTTAATTTTGGGCGGGGGACACAAGGACTATGATGCACCTTTGCTTTATTCTTGTGCATAGAATGCAGTAAGAGTCTTGCTTCATTTTTCTGCAGGTAAATATACATTTTTCCCCAGTGCTATTTATTAAAGTGGGCATCTGTTTCCCTTTTGATATTTTTGGGACTCATAAAAAAATCAGTTGCCTGCATGCTGCTGTTTTTATTTCTGGGTCTTCAGCTCTTTTCCATGTCTCTGAATATCTGTTGTTATACCAGTACCACACTGTTTTGACTACTGTGGCCATAAAATATGTACTAAAGTCAGAGAAAGTAAGCCCTCCCAATTTGTTCTTCTTGTTGAGTAGGTCTCTGCTAATTCTGGGCACCTTTTCATTCCATGTGAAGTTGGTAATCAGTTTTTCAAATGCCTTGAAGAAGGATGGTGGTAATTGTATTAAGATAGAATTGAACTTATATAGTACCTTGTGTAGAACTGATATCTTTTCTATTTTGAGTCTTCCAATCTACAAACATGGGATATTCTATAATTTCTTAAAGTCACTCTCGGTTTCTTGTAATAGTATTCTATAATTTTCCTCATATAAATCTTTAATTTTTTGATCATGAATATCCCCAGATATTTCCATTTGTGCTGGCTATTGTAAAGGATATTGTCTTTTTTATTACCTCTTCTGTGATCCTGTCTGATGTGTATAGCAGGCCAATAGATTTCTGTATGTTGATCTCGAATCTTGCCATTCTGCCATATTTCTCTATTGCATGCAACACTCCACTTGTGGAGTTTAGGGGATTTTCATTGTATAGAACCATATCATCTTCGAATAATGGCAATTTTGCCTTTTGCTTCCCCAGATGAATACCTTTGATATCTTTTCTTTGTCTTATGCTGTTAGCTAAAGCCTTCAGTACAATGTTAAATAGGAGTGGGGACAAGGTGCATCCTTGTCTGATCCCCATTTCACTGGACTTGTTTTGTCTTTTCTCTATTGAATTGGCTGTTGGTTTTTAAAACATAGCTTGAATAATTTTGAGGAATTTTTCATCTATTGCTCGTTTCCTCTATGCCTTAAACAGGAATGGGTGCCAGATGTTGTCAGATGCTTTTCCTGCATATATCCATATTATCATGTGATACTTAATGCATATTATCATGTGCATGTGGCAAATGATACCAGTGGTCTTTTGTATGGTGAACCATCACTGCATCCCTGGTATGAATGCCACTTTATCTCAGTGAATTCTTTTTTAAATGAGCTTCTGTATTCTATTGACCAAATTTTTGTTAAGGATTTTTGCGTTTATGTTCATTAAAGCTATTGGTCTGCAGGTCTCAATTCTTGTGGGATCCTGCCACAGTTTAGGTATCAGAGTTATACTAACTTTGGGAGTTTTCCATCTCTTTCTATGTTCTGGAAGAGTTTGTGTAAGATTGAGGTCAGTTTTTCCCTGAATGCTTGGGAGAACTCTCTTGTGAATGCATCAGGCCCAAGGGATTTTTTGTTGTTGTAGTAATCCCTTAATAATCTAGTCTATTTATTCCATTGCTATGGGTCTGTTGAGGTTCTTGACATTCATCTGGAATAGTCTAGGAAGGAATTGTGTTTTCAAATATTTGTCCATGTCTTCCAAGTTATTGAATTCATTAGAGTACAGGCTTTCATAGTATTGTGTAATTATCCATTTTATTTCATGAGTGTCAGTTGTATTATCCCCTGTTTTATCCTTCATCCTTGCAATTGACAATTTTTTCCTTCCTTTCTTTTTTTCCTTCCTTTATTTGGTTTGGTTTGCAAGCAGTCTATCAATTCTAATCTTTTCAAAGAACCAACTTTTAGCTGCATCAATTTTTCCATAATTTTCTTATCTTTCCTCTCCTTTATCTCAGCTTTGATTCTTTTTATTATGCCTATCCTTTTGCAATTAGTTGGATTGTTCTGCTGACTATGCTATAATTGGTGTAAATTTTGTGCCAGCATATTAACCACAAGTCTCTCTTCTTCCTATGATAAATGCTTTTCCTGTATCCCAAAGATATTGGTAACATATTTTCATTCTTATTGGTTTCTAGAAATGTCCTCATTTCCTCTCTGATCTAGATCAATATGCACCCCTTTTGCAGTATATAATTATTCATTCTCAAATTATTTTCCCCACCTTTTGTCTTTTTCTTGATTTCAAGCCTTATGGCATAGTGATCAAAGAGAAACATCTGTATAATCTCTATATGCTTGAATTTACTTAAGCTTCACTTATGTCTCAACATGTGGTGTATCTTTGAATGTGTGCCATGTGGGCTTGAAAAGAATGTGATATTTTTCATTTGGATGTAAAGCTCTGAAATGTCAAGACATGCAATTGTGCTGTTTACATCTATAGGCTCCTTGAATTTCCTTCCCAGAGATCTTTCTGTTTCAGAGAGTGGTGTATTAATGTCAGCAACTATAATTTTGGGGTCTGTCTGTGATTTATTTTTTCATCTTTTGGAATGTTTGAATTTCATGGATCTCTGTTTGAGTGCGTATATACTGATTATATCCACTGGTGCTTGGTCTGCTGTTCCCTTGAGCATTATATTGTGCCCCTCCTTGTCTCTGTTTGTAGCCTGTAATTTGAGATTAACTTTGTCAGATATTAAGTTCACTACCCCCGTTCTTTTTGCATGGCTGTTATCTTGGTATATTTTTCTTCAGCCTTTCATGCTCAACCTTTTTTTTTTTTTCTGCAAGCTTGAGATATGTCATCAGAAGATTGATTAGTTATGTTGCTGAGCCAGTCTGTTATCCTCTGCCTTTTAATGCCTGAGTGCAAGTAATTGATATTCAGTGTTACTACTCACAACTCGGGACTCTGTGATGTCATCTTATACAATTTGTCTTTTTTTTTTTTTCTCATACTTACCTGCCTTATCCATTTCTGTTGTATGTGTGGGGTCCTTTTTTGCCTTCTTTCCATTATTGACTCAAAGCTATCTTGAAGGGTGTTTTCTCTTTATTGCCCAAGGGGTGGGGTTGTTGTATCTGATGGTCTCTTATTTGCACTTGGTGAGGGTTGATCTCTTTGGAGTCATACAGTATATGAGGGAAGAAATACAGAAAAAGAGGAAATGATAGAGGAGATAAAGGCAATGCACCAAAGCAAAATCCAAGACTTAAGAGATGAAAAAACAAAATCTAGTGGCAAATTGACAGACTTTACAAACAAACTTGAGGAGGCAAAGGATCTCACCAGTGACCTAGACGATAGCCAAGCAGACCCCAACAAATGGGGAAAGTAGTCAAATAAGACAGAGAAACTGAAGAAAACCTGGGGGCCATGGCAGATGCTATGAAGAGGAAGAAGATTAGAATAATTGGACTGGTAGAACAATACACAACAAATAAGTCACCAGAGAAAATAGCGTGAGAATTTTTAGAAGGAAACTTCTCCTCTTAATAAATGAAAATCAAGCAACAACTCAGGAGGCTGAAAGAGCAACAGCCAGACTGAATCCCTTGAAGTAGTTACCAAGATACATAATAGTTAAATTATCCAACTATGAGGAAAAGGAGAAGATCATAAGAGCAGCTAGGATCTTTTGTGGAGCTGAGGGTTTTTTTTACATGTTCTTTGAGTTTTTCCTTGTCTGGGAAGACGCTTACTTCCCCATCGGTCTTCATAGATAATTTGGCCGCATATAGTATTCTTGTGTTTCCATTTCTTTCCATCAAATTCTGGAATATGCTACTCCGTTCCTTCCCCTTCTTCTTCGTGTCTGTTGATAGACTTGACCATAGTCTTACTGGGGTATGTTTATACCTGACTGTTTGTTTTTCCCTATCTGACGGATTCCTCACCAACATGGATCCCTGTAGAGAGCTGTCAGAGCTGCCTTATGGCATTCCTTAGTGTGGCCTCCCTTCTTATGCTAATGTGTGCTAAGGACTCTTCTACATGCTTCCTTGGGAATTGATCAGTGAGACTGGGATTTGCCATTTTTACCCAGACAATCAATTTTCTCTTTTTATATTGGATCTGTGAAGTGACCTGATTTGATCTGGGGGCTGTCACGCTGACCCGCTCCCCCCCCCCCCCCCCCCCTCAGAAAGGGAGATCCAGATTATCAGGGAGGTTGGTCTCTTCTCATCCAATTGGAACTGAATTCACCCCCTGGACTATGACTATCCATTTATACTCTGCCACCCCATGCCCTGACTCAGTTAAATTCCTGCTTGTTTGTCTATTTTACTCCAAATCATGGCTTCCCCCTAGCCCGAGTCTCCAGGTCTGAGACAACTAATTCTGCAGTGAGCTCTCGCGTGGTATCCTGTGACTAGGTTTCAGGTGCTCCTCATATCTGGGATTATGTCTCCTTTAGGGTGTCAGCCTGGGATAATAGCTACTCCCTGTGAAAGGGCTAAGGGCAGAGAGCGATTTAGGGCATTTTTGGTTTGCTTTGTGAGTGGAAATCACAAGAAAGCAGTGTTCAGGGCAGACTAAGTACCCAAGTCCTAATTTCAAGATTCTGCCTCCCAGTTTCCTCCACCTTACCTCCCAAATCTGGCCTGGCAGCAGGAGCTCAGGGCAGGTGAGTCTTAAATAGATGCCATTTTCTCTTCTCACCCTCTGTGTATTTTTTCCATCCTCTTTTGATGTTTCCTGCATTATTTAATAGTCTCTTCATAAATTTGTTCAATATTTTATCTCAATGCTTGAATTTTACCTTTAGTTCTTTCATCTTGAAATGTTTGATCATGTTCTTCATTTTTGGCTTTTAAGTCCTTGATAATGCATATTTTATTATAATATTGAGTTGTCTTCTTGAGTTATACTCTGCAATTTTGTCTTTACTTCTTTGCTTCATTATTTCTTCCATTTACTTTACCTACTTTAAGTTCAAAGACATATTTTAGAGTCACTTCTGACATTCTTTTTGATCTTTTCTTTCATTCATGTATTCTTAATGGTCTTATGCTGTCTTCATGTATGATGTACCTGCTCTCATCACTCACCTGGTTATGTCTTTGGTCATCAGTGTCCAATGAACCAAATTTGCTTTTATGCTGTTCTGAAAATTCAATGAAAATTTTATATTTTAAATAAAAGTAATATAGACTCCATTATTATAGGAACATGCAAGCCACTGCAGTAAAACACATTGATAGAGAAGTGTTGGGAATCTGATATAAGTCATAGTATTTTCAAAACCACATGTACATGGAAAAGCTTGACAGTGAAAATGAAAGAATGAAGAATTAATGCCTTTGAATCATAAATTAGACGCTGTCAAATAATGTTACAGAACAAGTCCATGGAATGTGAGTTTGAATATACCAACTGAGGACAAATGGAAATTTGAGAATATATCAAAAAAAAGACTTGGTTCATTAAACACTTATGTCAGAAGACCAGACCACCAATGGTATGTCATCAAGAACAGCAAGCATGAAGAAACCAAAAGATAATCAAAAACATAGGGGAGATCCAAGTGGATGACAGACAAACCTAGAAACGTGTGCTTTATGGTAGAGTATGTAGTGTAATGCAAGAAATAATGATATCAAATGTCTGAACAGAATATTTCAAAGGGCAGTTAGAAAAGATAAAATAAAATATTTAATGAAATGTACAAGGGTTGTAATGATATGTACATTGATTGAGAAAACCAAAAATTACAAAATTTAGAAAACACACTTAGAATATCTAAAAGTGAATGCACTAAAGGAAAATATGTAGCATCTGAACTTCCTTTTAAAACAATTCTGCTGCTAAACTATTGATGGATGCAGGAAACATTTAAAATAGATGAACAAATGCAGAGTTCCTGTTCCCAAAAGCACGTGACATTCAAGCATCTCAAGAGGCAGCACATGAGCAAGGAGCAGATGGTACTGAAAGAAGTTCAAGCTACAATGAAAGTACTTATCAAAAACAAGACTCCAGGAATTAATGAAAAACCAGCTGAAAAATTTCAACAAGTTGATGAAGAACACAATATGCAATAAGCAGGTAATAAAACTTTTCTCGCTGAAAATGAGGAGGACTTAAAACATGAAGTTCAAGGAGGAAAACCATCAGCATCATCAGCATGGCTTTTAAATTCATGTAAGGACCCCAAAGTCCTCATTACTGGTCCAATAAATAACTTCATGATAAACAGATAAAGATTGAAGTTTCAAGGATTTTGTATTGCTTGGATCCATAATCAATGCTTAGGGGAAAAATAAGAAAAGATATGAAAGGATATGTTCACTTGGGTAACTTTTCTGCTGCAAAAGACCTCTTCAAAGTGTTGAATAGCAAATATATTGCTTTGAGAACTAAAGTGTGCCTGACTGCAGATGCCTACATAGCCTTATATTCATGTGAAAGTGGGATATAAGATAAAGAAGACTGAAACACATTTACTGCTTTTGAATTATAATGTTGATAAAGAAAACAAAGTATCATGGACAGCCAGAAGAACACAGAAATTTAACTTTGAAGATGTACAGCCAGAATGATCCTAGAGGAAAGAATGGTGAGAATTTGCCCCAGTACTTGAGGCATGTGACCTGAAGAAACACAGTGCCTGCAAGGACATCCTTGTTATAAGGTGGACAGCCAGAAGAACACAGAAATTTAACTTTGAAGATGTACAGCCAGAATGATCCTAGAGGAAAGAATGGTGAGAATTTGCCCCAGTACTTGAGGCATGTGACCTGAAGAAACACAGTGCCTGCAAGGACATCCTTGTTATAAGGTGGAGAGCAGTGACAATGAGGAAGGCCCTCAACGAGATGGATTGACAGAGTCCCTGCAACAACAATGGGCTTAAACACAAGAACAATTGTGAGCTTATCCAAGGTCAGATGATATTTCATTCAGCTTTATATAGAGTTGCTATGAATCAGAACTGACTTGATGGCACCTGAAAATCATAACAAAGAATGTTACATATGCCATGGACTGCCAGAAGAACTCTTAAATCTGTTTTTGAAAAAAGTTCAGCCATGGTTTTCCTAAGAAGAGAGCATGCCAAGAGAATATGCATCTCTCATACCTTGAATATGCTTCATGTGTGACTAGTGTTTAAATACAGGCATCACATTTAGCAAAGTAGATTGTCCAGAGGAAGAATCCATGCGATAGACTGACAGTCTTGGTGCAACAATGGGCTCCCACACAGCCATGAGAGTGAGGATGGCATAGAACAGGCAGGGTTTTGTTCTGTTCTCCATAAGGTCACAATGAGTCCTAACTCTTTTGACAGCACTTAAAACAATGACCTATATTTCCAGAAAATGATGACTGACAAGCAATGTTATACTGTTCTAAGTTAGGGAAAGGAAGAGCTAAGACGTTCAAGTGTTTAAAAATAAAGCAATGGACATGGATTTAGAGGTTTGATAGGGTTTCGGCAGTGAGAAATTGAAAGAGTATTTATTTCCAACAATAATTAATATTATATTGGGACATAGAAAGTCCATGGTGGAAAGTGTAGTGTCCCAATATGTCTAGAAAGAAAAGTCATAAATATAAAGATCCTGTTATCTGTATCAGTTCTCTACATAGTATATATCATTGTGCATATAGCATTTATTGAAATGAATGGTTTTAAATAAAGAGGGCAAAAGAGAAGAGAGACAGACTAACTGTAATCTATAAAATATGAATTGTATATGTCAATTATTTTATACTGAGAAATAACTTCTTTAGGAAGATTACATACAAACACACAGGACTGGAGTAACTGGCATGTGGTAAGTTGTTTTGATTATATGTTCATTAGGTCACAGTGCAAGTCTTTAGGACACTTGAATGCAGTAGAAGAAGAGGAAAATGAGCCCATTTGATAAGTGCCCAACAATGATAAATTAAAGAGAACTCAGTAATGAAAAAAATTCCAATTCAGAATATGAAGGAGATACATTTTGTAGATGCTAACATCTCAGATTACAAGCAGGAATGCTGGACCTGATCTGGCTTCAAAAAATTCAGCATAAAAAAAAATTCAGCATATTTGGTTTGTATTATTTTGTTTGGATTTTATTTGTACATATTAGAGTATGTCCCAGAGGATATCCCAGGGTATACCTTAGGTCATTGGGGATCACCTTCTTGAAGTTGTGTTATATGTCTTATTCATTTTCCAGTACATAAAACCCAGGATTGATGAAATGAAAGAAATATCAAGGAATATAAGGATCTGAGGGGTTCAGTGGTATTAACAGAGTGAAGAGGAGACAATGCCAAGGAATCTATGTACAAAAGGAATGTTTGCAAACTGTTTGTGGCAGGAAATGTCCAATTCTGCTGGTGTGAAAGAACTGAAATGATATGATAAATGTATTAGCTCCCAATCAATAATAAAGTAATGTGTTTAAAATGTAACATTGCTTTTACTTCAGAGCCCCTATGGTTCAGCAGTTCAAAGATCTGCAGCAGAGACAGGTCTGTAGAGTTTCGGTCACTGAAAGCAACAGAAACAATTCTAACCTGTCCTTGGAATCCAGCTGATAGCAATAAGTTTTAGAGAAGTTAATAAATCTCTTAGAATAAGAACCACTCTAACACAACACGCAGTCCTGTGTTTCAAATAATTCTAGAAGTGGTGTTCAAGAGGCTAATATGTTCCCTTTAGAATTTGCAAAAAAATTGATCAGCTGGATTTGCTTCTGACACGGAAGTAGGTTTTCTCTACTCCTATCAGCAATTCTGTTGCAGAGAAGTGACTGCCATCTCTTGCTCAGACTGGCCTGGAGCCAGTGCTCTTCATGATTAAGGCAAACCTGTTTCTCTAATGGCATGCACAGTTGT
This sequence comes from Nesogale talazaci, assembly GCA_004026705.1. Lineage (NCBI taxonomy): Eukaryota > Metazoa > Chordata > Mammalia > Afrosoricida > Tenrecidae > Nesogale > Nesogale talazaci. The sequence continues at coordinate 129,457 of PVJH01000599.1, forward strand.
ACTTCTTTTTGCTCTTTATCACTTATGAAGTCACAAAGCTGTTTTCTAATAAAACTGTAACTTAGAAGAGGTCACATTTGTATTTCTCAATTTGAGTGCAGAACAGAATTTCCCCTCTTCAGTAGTTCTCGTTTTTATTCATGGTTAGATTTCCCCTCTGCTAAACACAGCTGGCAAAATTCCACAGAGTTGAAAACTACTTTATCATATTAAGGGAGTGAAGGGAAAGAAGTTGTTTTCCGTAGCAGTCTGAGTATTCCAATTTTCATTTTCCCTGCTGGAAAAATAAATCCCAGTTGTGGTGAAGGAGAGTAAGACTAAGTAATTAGAATAATAGTGAGTTGATCTTGTGTAATTTAATTCTCAGAATCTTACAGGTGATTTTCTTAAGATTCTTTTTATCTGGCACAGAGGTTCAAATCCAGCAGTGGGCCTGGGCCTCCTACTCCCACCGCCAGAGAGCAGTGATGCCCCCCCCCCAAAAAACAAAAACAAAAACAAAAAAAAAGATTCTATTTATCTACTTCCTGAATTGTAAATATGCAGGTTCCTGAACCGTTTCTGGCTTAAGATAGAATATCTGTAAAGTGTGGAAGTCTGTAGTATATATTTCATTTATGATTCTTCATATTAATTATTGAGAACATTTATCTCAAATATCCTAATTTTACAAAAGTCTAAATTCCTTGATTAGAAGATTAAATAGAAAGCTAACATCAACATTTTTAAACCAATATATCTTATTCACTCTTTATTTTTTGATAAGAACTTAACTCTTATACCTGTCATAATTTCAGTACCTTTACACATTTTGACCTCATTCTTTTTAGTTTTTTTGATTAAAAATCATTTTGTTAGTGACTCATACATCATTTTTCACAATACATAAATAAACATACTGTGCCAAGCACCTTCGCATGTCCACTGCTGTTATCATTCTCCAAACATCCGACATTTTCCTTGAGCCCCTAGTATCGACTTTTCCATCCCTTCACCTATTCCCCTGCGCTCCCTTCCCCACCAACCCTTAATACTTTATAAATTATAATTGTTCTGTCATATCTTACACTGCCTGACTTCTCCGCCAACCCACACTCCTGATGCCCATCCTTCAAATAGGAGCTTCCGTGTATATCCTTGCAGTTGGTTCTGTCTATCTATCCCACCTTCTCTCCACTCTTCCAGCAGCTCCAATCTAACCACTGGCCAGAAGGGGCTCATCCATCTTCCTTTCCCCATATCTCCAGCTCCCCTCTCTACTAGTTTACCTTCTTCAGTCCATTTGGATTTGTAAGGTAGAGTTGGGACCATGATGGTTGATGGGGAGGAAGGCTTCAGGCACTAGAGGAAACTTGTATGCATCATCACTGCCCGGCTGCACCTTGACTGGTCTGTCTCCTCCATGTGGTTCCCCTGTAGAGGGGTGACCAATTACCCACAGTGGGCTTTACGTCCCCACCCTGCTCGCCCCCTCATTCGTAATGATGTGATTCTTGTTCTTTGATGCTCGATAGATGCTCCCTTCAGCCCCTCTTGATCGCACATGCTGGCGTGCTTCTTTCATGTGGGCTTTGTCTGCGCTGAATGGGGACTTGATTATCTTCAAATCTTTGAGACTCCAGACATTGTCATTTGGTAACTGGGCACCATTGTTTCTTCTACTTTGTTTGTTTAATCTCATTTTTGTAGATATTTTATTATTTTCCTCTCTCTACAGATAAAGAAAGAAGATAAAAAAGGGGGGGGGGGTGAAGAGTAAACTATTAAGAGATGCCAGAATAGGCAGTATATCATCTAGGCAAGAGAACTTCAAAGATTCTTCCCCCAATACTTATTACCACCACTAAGCTGTTGCATTGCTCTAAACTCTGAATGTGCAAGGTTTTGTGAAACATACTAAAAGGGGTTCCTTGAGGGGATAAAAAAACAATAAACTTTTTTCTATTATTTCTCATTTGGTTCTCTTTGAATTCTCATATGTGTCTTCCATTATGACTTGTATATCCTTGCACTTTTGTTAATACCAATTGTAAATGTGTCCCAAATGTCTTTTGTGTCTGTTCATCTCCAGAGATTTATGTTTTCCCTTTGTTGGCATAAGAAAAATTGAACTCACCTCCTCATCTTTCACAAAGAAATAATTTATTATATTTCAGGAAATGTAACTTTTGTTTACCTTATTATAACTGGTTTATGATACTTGAGAGAATTAGTTGAGAATCACATAGCAAAATATTAGTATATGATGTAGTAAAAAATGCAGTCTTGATTTATTAAGAGACTCCTGTTTTCCAGGCATTATTTTTAATAATCTTTCCTATGTTAACATATAATGCCCTCTTGTAACCCTATCAGAATCAGCATCATCACTTTTGTTTGTACCTGAGAAGACTGAAGCACAATGACGACCATAGCCTAGATTTCAAACCAGAAACTCAGATTATCAAGGCTCAGGCTTCAACCAAACATTATACACACACACACTTTGTCTGTGAGAGGCAAGTATTTTCCTCTACTTGTTCACAGTAAGGGTACAAATGCAGAGTGCACCTCACCAAACAATTAAAGACAAGGTGAAATAAATAAATACATAAGAATATTTTGTTCCTTGATACCTGATCCCATTGATACCTTGTGATCATATAGATTGATGTGCTTCTTCAATGTTGACTTTGTTGATTCTAAACTAGATGGCCATTTCTTTACCTTCAAGCTTTTTAGACCCCAGATGCTATATATTTTGATATCCAGGCACCATCAGCTTTCTTCACCACATTTGCAAATGCACACATTTGTCTTCAGTGATAGTCTCAGAAAGGTGATCATCATGGAATGCAAATTGAATAGAATGAAGTGGTCTTGCATTAAGTGAGTACTTGAGTGGAGGTCTGATGTCCATCTGCTGCCTTAATACTAAACCTGTAAATATGTGCACATAGATCTATTTACCTAACATAGTATATAAATATATTTACATATATACCTGCCTGTATTTAGGCCTCTATGTAAGTCCTTAACTTCCTAGTTCTTTCCTCTAAAAATTGTATTATTATGAATGAGGGGGAGGGTGGTTTGCAGACCAAAAGCTCGTCGGTCAGCAACTGGATATCCCCAGACAGAAGGGTCATGGGGAGAAGACAAGTCAGTCAGGTTGAGTGTAGCAATGATGAAACATACAACTTTCCTCTATCTCTTAAGTGCTTCTTCTCCACACCCAACATGATCTCAATTCTACCATTAGAAGTGACAACAGAGGAAGAGGGAATTCAGGACATATTATCCCTTCAGGACCAGGGATGAGAATGGTGATACTAGGAGGGTGGAGGAAAGGTGGGGTAGAACGTGGGAACTGATCACAAGGATCTACATATAACCTCCTCCCTGAGGAATGGACAACAGAAAAGTGGGTGAAGGCAGATTTCAGACAGTGTAATATATGACAAAATAATAATATATTTTAAATTATTAAGGGTACATGTGGGATAGGAGAACAGGGAGGGAGGGGGAAAATTAGGAGCTGACACCAAGGTCTTAGTTAGAAAGCAAATGCTTTGAGAATGATGAGGGCAACAAATGTACAAATGTGTTTGACATGCATTGTATATATGTATGGATTGTGATAAGAGTTGTTCAAGTCCTCAATAAAATGATTTTTTAAAAAGAATATTTTGAAACTAATTGTGATAGCAATTGGACAATACTGCTTGATGTGATTGAACTCTGGAACGATATGTTATCTGTATCAGCTCCTAATAAAATGGCCTTGAAAAAATAGCACGTGTTTGCATGCTATTTGGATAAGATTCAATGAGTACATAAATGAGTACAGGTTGAAGCCACATAATGTGAACAGGCAACAATAATCAGAATTTTCAAGCATGTTCATCACATTAGTAATGGGGTTCCTCTGTTCTGTCAATCTTCATTATCACAGTATTTTGCCATATCCACATTTTAAAATGAAGCAAATTAATTTTGGGGATTAAATATTCAACATTTGAAGAGAAAGATATAAATACATATAAGATAAATATAAACAATGCAATAGAGAGAGTGCATCACCACTGTTCAAATCACAGTTACTAAAATGCCACATGGGCCCTGCTCCAACAGAGGACAGGAAGGAGGTAGCGTGTTGTATCTGTGCTTCAAGATGAAGAAAGCTTGGTGGTTAAACAGCTTCTCACCAACAGGTAAGTGGTTTAAACTACCAGCCGAGCTCTTCAAAGTTATGGCAGGATGGATGCATAACGATCAGAAGACGTAGAAGTCTGGATGGGGATGTTTGCCTTTGTCCTCTATTGCTGCTTTGAGACAGCGTCCACTCAAAGGAACAGGTAAATACAATATGCAAAATAAATAGTTTCAGGTTAATGCCACATACAGAAAATAGCCAATTTATTAATGATCTAGTGATTTTAAGGCATGAGGACCAGGAGTCATGCGCTTTTCCTGCCTTACAAAGAACTCCTCACTTGGAGCCCAACAAAGAGGGAACCCGAGGATAAGGGATACAGTGGGATGAGGCCCAGCAGCTTATTACCAATGTGAACATGTTAGAGGCAATTTGTGCTTTCAGTGTTGGGTTAGATGACTTTTTAAGTTTCATCCAGCTCTGAAATTCTGAAACTGTTAAATATATGACATTATTCTCTGTTATGAAAATAAAAGGTAGTTTCTTCAGAGAGTGGCTTCAATAATCAGAAATGTCTGAGGATACCCCTGCAGTACAGTGTGTGTATATGTGTGTGCATGTGTGCATGAGCATGTGTGTATAACCTTTATGTGAGAGACCTGATGATGAAATTGCTATACTATCAACTGCTAATCAAAAGTTTGGGAAACCCCAAGAAACAGTTCTACTCTCTCCAGTGAGTCTCAAAGCACAGAGCTTGACTCAACAGAGCATGACCAAAAAATGTTCATGTGTACATGAATAGAATAGTTAGTATTTATAAAACTAAAGATTTTATTATTATCTTGGTAAGACACATTTTAAAAACAATTATTTGCAAGTAGATATTGCATTTATTTTCTGTGTTGTAATTGTAAAATGGATGAAAGGAAATGCAAAAGCTTAATCTTGATCTCTGTAGATTTTATTAATGGAGAAACAAAGCAAATACTTATTAGCTAAGTTGGTAAATTGATATTCTGGGAAATTTAATCCATTCTTTATTTATGATTATTCATATTCCTAGACTGATATCTGTTTCTTGTCTGTAGTCATAAAACCAGCATATTTAATAGAATTACTGGAAAATTTATAATGTTCACTTAAACATGTATACATCCATCTTTCTTTAAAGCCCTAATGGTTTTATTATCACATTAACATTATGAAGGAATCAAGGAAATATCTAATATAAAGATAAAAGAGAAAGTAAAGTACTGGAAATATGATAGTGTTATAGTTGTAATAAGTTCCCATTTCCAGAAAACAACCTGGAATTTATTGTACAAGGTCATGTCTCCAAAGAAGATTAAAAACCACAGCACCATTAAAGTATATAATAACTTTGCTCTTGCACTTTTATTTAAAGGCCATATGATTGGCACATTTTATTAGCTAGCTCTAGGCCTGTAGTTTTGACATAAGAAATGGCAAATTAATTTATAAACTTTGTAGTCAACTTGTTGTTTTTTATAACTGTCTCCCTGAATATCCTTTACAAGTGCATAAAATTCTCCCAGAGATACCACTGCTGTTCAAACTTCTATTCTTCACTTGTTAAATGGTCATGTACTTTGACTCTAGAATTGTTTTAAAAGTTAAACTTGTCATTGCACTTGTTGTTTTGCCAATTACTATTGAAAAAAAAACTGATGGAAATTCTGTGGATTCCAATTCATATTAATACTAAAATGCAAATTCTAAAAATTGTACACATAATTTCTCAAGGCAGTACATCTTTGTGAAAGCAGACGACCACCTCCGTTTCTTACGAAGAAACTGGTGGGTTTGAACTGCTGACTTTCAGTTTATAGTCTAGTGTTTTGATCATGGCAAGATCGGCATCTACTGACTACTTAAGAAGTAGTCATATCACAATACGTGTGAGATGGAGTACAATTTTTTTATTATACTAGGACCCACCATAATGTAACATATTCTATAATATAATCTCCATAATTTATTCTTTGGACAAATGTTTAGAGAATAGTGACTTAGATCAAACAATGTACCTTGGCAATTAAACTGTTCTTAAAGAAAATATGGTTTATGAACAAATTATTTTTGAAACAATGATCCATAGAGCAAGTCTTAAGAGCCAATACATGTGCCCTATTAGTTTACTTGTGATTTTATTTAGTATGAGAAATCAATTTTAACTTAAAATAAGTTTCTTAGATCATCTGTTTTGCTTCAAATGAAACTTTATTTCTTTCAGATCTGTCTCCTTTTAACTGCTGTAATACCTGGCCGCTTTTGTTCATGAGTTCATCCTAGACATACAGAGGTTGTTCACAATCATCAGAGCTTGATTCTTTGTAAATTGCTATTATCAGAAAATGTCTCAGGCTCTCATGACATTTTCATGAAAGGTAAGTTCTTTAGTTAAACAGATGCTGGTTCCAGAAATACGTTCATCAATTGGGGGAGGTGAATGAGGAGAAAGTTGGGTAAGGTAAAGTGAAAGTAGTATAGTGGATTGACAGGCTCTCTTGTTACACCTATGTGATCATCCTTGCTGATTTCGAAAAGGCAAAAGGAAGATCAGTCC
>PVJH01000599.1:136281-286031 GCA_004026705.1 Nesogale talazaci
GGGGGGGGGGGGGGGGGGGGGGAGGAGAAGAACAACAGAAAGCATTAGGGAAGTGAGACAGCAATCAGTGTGAGAGGTGACAATAACGATGCACAGTCTATCAAGGGTGTTTGGGTGCAGATGGGGGATCTAACGAAAGGGCTCAGTAGAAAATTAGTATCCAGAGAAGAATGACAGCAGCACATGTACAAACACGCCAGATTCAATTGATGTACACATTGTGATGAGAGTTGTGTAATTCCCCAATAACATGATAATAAAAATATTGATATCAGACTTTCATATTATTCTAACTTAAATCACGTGTTCTAGGCATGTTATCTGCATGCCAATATCAGATTTTTATGAAGTGACAAAGAGCTGCATGCGAACTATGAGACTTTCTACTCCTATAAAGATTGACCACCTAAGAACCCTGAGGAGCAGTTTGAGTCTGCTCTGCTCTATAATATCACAATAGCTTGGAATATACACAAGGGCAGTAGCGTGGTGGTGAGAGTCAAAGATCAGATGTGAATTTTGGTATACTCATCCCCCTGATTTTAAGTTTTTTTTAAAAAACATAACTTCAATGACTAACCAAAAGATCATTTAAATTTATAGAGATATTATAGCACTTTCTAAATTAAAAAATGCAAAATATATCTTTCTTTTGAAAAAAACCTATGAATAAATAATACATTAGACTAATAGATATTAAACCATATAATACACAAAAACCCAAATCACAGTTATCAAGTTGATTCTGACTCAGATTGACCTGGGTTTTCGTGGAGGACAGAATATTGCTGCCCCTGTGAGTTTCTCTGACTATAACTTAAAAAAATACTTTTAGTGGGGGCTCTACATCTGTCATCACAATCCTTACATTCATTAAGTGTTTCAAGGATTTGTACACATATGCCATCGTCATCATTTCAAAGCATTCTCTGAATTCAGAGATTCAGCATCCCCAGATATCAGCTACCTTTTCGTCCCCACACTCCCCAGCCACCCGTCCCTCATGAACCCTTGATAAGTTATAGATTATTTCCATATCTTAGACTGTCCTCCACTGCTCCTCTCCCAGTAATGTAGACTTGAGGTCATGATAGTGGGGTGAAGGAAGACCAAAGAACTAGAGGAAATTTGTGTGTCTCGTCCGTGGTATACTGCACTCTGAGTGTATAATTTCTTTCCTGTGACCCCTCTGTGAGGGAATGTTCAATTGTTTTCAGATGGGCATTCAGTCTCCATTCCATGCCCCACCCCCACCTCCCCAGTCACCATGGGTATGTTTTATACTGGGTCTTAGATGCCTGATACCTGATCCCTTCAACATCTCATGATCACACAGGCTGGTGTGCTTCTTCCATGTGGGCTTTCTTGCTTCTCAGCTAGATGGCTTTAAGGTTTAAATGCTGTATCTTGATTGCCAGCCACCATCAAATGTCTTCACTACATTTGTTTATGCAACCATTGTTTCTTGAGCGATCATATCAAGATGGTGTGCATCACAGAATGCTGGATTGTTAGAACAAAGTTTTCTTGTGTTAAGGGGGTACTTGAGTCAAGGCTTCATGTCCATCTGCAACCTTAATTGTTAACATATAGATATGTGCTAATATGTGCTAACATATGTACATGCCTGTATTTATGCCTCCATAAATGTCCTTTGCTTCCTGGTTTTTTCCTCTATTTCATTTTACTTTCCTCTTGTGCCCCCAACATGTTTGACTTTAATTTGGTCTTAATAATTCCTCATAGCTATAGTACACTTGACTAATTTTACTAGACATTCTACCACCTTCCTTCCACTGATTATAATTCACTTGTTCCCCTGACCATAGAGTGGTTACTTCCCCTTTCCTTTATCCCACTCCCCTTCTCCTGTATCCCCCCAGAATCACTGATCCCATTCTTTTCATCTCCAAATTATTTATCCCACCCATCTTTTCTAGAGACACATGCAGATACATTAACAATTGCAAAAACCAGGCAAAGTCAGATAAGACAACAGAGGAAGTCAATACCAACAATAGAATAACAACAAGACCCAAAACCAAAAGCAAAATGACAATAACAAAAAGAAAGCGACAGACAAAATGAGAAAGGCCCTAAATAGTTCAAAGTCTGTTTGTTGACTTTTATGAACATTTTCTAGTCAAGTCTGATGGGGTGCCACACCCTTGTCTACAAAATCTATTCTTAGTATTTCCCAGGGTTTCATCACTCTGCTCCCACTGTTGCTCTGCTGCCCGCCCTCCATGTCTAGCTTCAGAGTGATGGGGCCAGACCACGCACTATTCCCACACTGTGTCTCCAGTGCTGTCCCCGCAGTACCACGGTTTAATGAGGGGCTCCATGTCCCCTGGTGGGACCAGCCCTATGGTCCTCCCCATCTAATGTCTGCTCCAAAAAGGAACATCATCCTCAGGGCTTGGTGGCCCAGGTTGTCCTCTTCTCCCTCTCCATCCCTTCTCATTGCTCCCATGTGTTCTAATCTGATGCACCCCTCTCCCCAAGTTGTCGGCCCAGTGTTGTCCTCTAAAAGCCATTCTTCTGAGGTGTGTGTGTGTGGGGGGGGTGTCTATAGAGTTGGGGTTTCGGCAGACTCTGCAGACCTGTCTAATAGCTTCCTGGTGCATGCAGGTATGTTGTATTCACATCTTGGAGCATTAGGTTGAAGTCTGGTCTCTCTCCCTCTCCAGTGGATAGATAAACAACACTTTTCTTTTGGTTGGGTTAGTGCCCTGCTTTCCACTTGCATTTAATTAGTTGCTGTACTATGGCTTAGATCTGACTCCTGCCAGGGATGTATGTATGTATATAATAGCTTTTTTCCTATGCCATATTCTTTTTTTTTAACTTACCTCAGTGTTCTCAATTGTACATGTCCTTTTGTGTTTGACTTATTTCGCTTAGCATAATTTCTCCAGTTCTTCCCGTGCAGCAATGTGCTTCATGCATTCATCGCTGCTTTTTAGGGATGCATGGTACTCCATTGCATGTATGTACCACAGTATTTTGATCCTTTCATCCGCTGATGGACATTTGAATTATTTCTAACTCCTTGCAATTGTGAACTGTGCCACAATAAACATTGGAGCACAGATGTCTGGTTGTGGTTTCCTTTTTGCCTCTTCTAGGTTTATGCTCAATAGGAGAATTGTTAAGTCATATGGTAGCTCAATCTCCATCTGTTTTATATATCACCAAACTGATTTTCATAGAGGCTGTACATATCTACAGATCCACCAGTCGTGGATGAGAATTCCTATCTTACCACAGCCCTTCCTACACTAGTTGCTTACTGATTTTTTGAATTGAGCTACTTTTGAAGGTTTTAGGTGGTATTTTGTAATTGTTTTAATTCGCACTTCTTGTATGGATAATAATCAGGAATATTTTTTCATATACTTTTGGCCCTGTGAAACTTCTGTTCAGGAGTTTTGTTTACCTCATCATTTTGCAGCTAGTTTATTTTTTTTTCTTATTGTAAGCTTGCAAAGTATTGTAGATTTTAGTTGTAAGGTCTTTGTCTGATTACTACATATGTTTTTCCAATCTGTGAGCTCTCTTATTACTCTCTTGGTGAAGGCTTTCAATGTACACAGATGGTTTATCTTCGGTATATCCCACTTGTCAAATTGTGACAACTCTGTATTTGTATCCTTCCTAAATTTCGAATAACCTATGTATTCCTTGTACCAAGGTTTTCAGATTTGTCTCAATTCCCTCATAAATGGCCGTAATAATATGAAGTTTTAACTCAATGTCTGTGATCCACCTTGAATCTACTCTTGTGCATGGACAAGAGGTAAGAGTTCTATTATTGCAGTAGAAATCCTTATCTTTCTCCAGAAGAACAAGGAATGATTGGTGGTTTTGAACTTCGGACCTTGTGATTTACAGCCCAGCCAATAATCACACTGTCGGCAGGGCTGAAAAGATAATGTAGTACAAAAGAAAGTAAGCCAGAATAGATACCAAAGCCAGGTTGAATCAAGATTTGATATTTTCAGAAAATTGCAATATTTTTCTCACGGTGGTCGTGGTCACGGTGGTGTTTGAAGTCCTTAATGCAGGGTCCTCAAACTATGGTCTGTGGGCCACGTGTGGCCTGCTGAGGACATATATCTGGCCTATTGGGTATTTTTGCCACCACTGCCTGTCTTGGTTAGCAGCCAACTCATCCCAAGCCTGCAGTGCAAATGTGTGGAATGTTCGCCGCACTCTCCGACTCCTCTCCTTCTCTCCGTCTCTCATCTCCTCTCAGTCTCCTGTGTGTTTGGATGAGTCTCAAGCTTGCCTGTGCAGAGCCTGCTGCCACCTAAGAATCTAGGTAAGAACAAATTAGGATAGTTTTCTTTTAATTAGGAGTTCTTTTTTTGTTGTTGTTGCAGTTAGTAGGGTCTTTATTTGCAGTTAAGGGGGCCCTTTTTTGGAGATAGGAGAGCCTTTTCTTAAAGTTAGGAGAACGTTTTTTTAAACTGGTTCATTGGTTGGGGTTGTTTCTAGGGGGGGGTTGCATCAGAGTGATCACACAAATAGTCAGCGCCCAGTGCTAATTCAAATGCTCAGTGCTCAGTGCTAATGCAAATGCTCAGTGCCTAGGTAGCACAAATGGACAGTGCTCAGCGGTAATGATCATTTTAAGGGCTCAGTGTTACTGCAAATGATCAGCGCTCAGTGTTAATGCGTGGGGCCCAAAACTGGTAATCTGCCTAGGGCCCCATGGAAACTTAATCCAGCTCTGCACACAGCCAGGGAGTAGGAAACCCAATTTAATTGACAGTAAGTGCATTATGTTCTGACTACTATGCAGCTGTGTATGATGTTGCATGTTGCATGCTGTATAAATCAAGGTTCACACTGGTGGGATTTCTGAGCAGTGTGAGTTCAACCGTATGCTTGTATGGATGAACTCGCATTAGATACGGAAGAATGAAGGCATATATGCCTTATTTTTACCTGCAGTGGAATCTGTTTGCATGGGTCCTCTCTCCCATGCAATCAGAACCCTGTGCGAATTCACAAATCACAGTGCGGTTCACACAGCGTAGTGTGAACTGGAAAGGTGGTGGAGAAACCAGCTATGTGATCGTGCCAGTTCTGCCACTGCACCAGTGTGAGCCTGAAGTAAAAGTGGAATTCCACCAATATGGGCACTGGTAATGCTGAAATGATGTGGACTGGCAAGGGTGCATGGACGGGCAGTGTCTCCGTGTGGGCAAAAGTATTGCTGGTATATTGCTTTTGAATATATATGTATGTATATACATATATATATATAACTAGTAGAAATTTGAAATCATACATACATATATATGTACATACATATATACACACATATATAACTAATAGAAATTTGAAATCCCCAAGAAACAATGATAGCAAGAAAGAGAAATATATGTATATGTATATAACTAATAGATATTTGAAATTGCTAAGAATCAAAGATATCTAGAAAGAGAAAACTTAACTTAGAATGGAGGATATTCAAAGAATAGTGGACTTATGATTGCATGCAGAATAAGGAAAGAACTGTGTGTTTGATATGCCAGAACACAGAATAGAATGTCTGTGTTCAAAAATACAATTTGCATTGACACTATATGATAAATATGATTGTTTGGTTGGAAAAGTGAGAAAAAATAAAATATTAAAAGTGAAAAATACTTTGACAACTCAGCAAAATACTTTCATGAAGCAGGAGCAGCTAAATATTTCATCACTGTGAGTAAGTTTACAAGTTGCCAAGCTAATAGTGTGCACTGGCAGACCATATGTGGAGGGGGAATTTGTTCCAGAATGCCTTCTTTCTGTTGCCAAAGAGATGTGTCCAGAGAAGGTCTATTTATTTAGTACAGTGAGTTTTTCAGAACCTACAATTACATGAAGGATTGAAGAAATGAAAGACAATTTGCATCAGCATTTGCAAAACCCGCAGAAAATATTTTCTATTTTTCCTTGGCAATCAATGAAAGCACTGATGTTTGTGATTCTGCACAGCTTCCACTTTTTATTTGTGGGACGAATGACTATTTCCAAATCCTAGAAGAGTTTGCTGCACTGCAAAGCATCAAAGGAACAACTGCAGGAGAGGCTGTCTATGACAATGTTTGCCAAAAAGAATGGTTGGAATTGGACTGGGCTAAACTAGCTAGTGTGACAATTGATGGTGCTCCCAGCATGGTGGGGTCTAAGAAAGGAGCAATTGCTCGCATTAGCCAAGCTATGAACAAGCTTGGCCATTGTCATCCAAAAGTCATACACTGCTTCATCCACCAACAAGCGCTGTGTAGTCAATCACTGAAGTGGGACTCTGTATTGAAAATTATGGTATCTTGTGTTAACTTCCTTTAGAGCTAATGCACTAAACCACAGACAATTTTGGGGATGTCTATCTGAGCTAAACGTTGCCTATGAAGATGTTCTGTACCACACAAAATTCCATCGGCTGAGTGAGGGAGAGTTTTGAAACATTTCTATTACTTCCACAGATTACAGCTTTTCTGCTTTCAAAAAACAAAGACGTTCCAGAGCTGAATGATGCAGAATGGAGATGCATTGCCTTTCTGCCAGATGTAACAGAGCTACTCACCACTTTCAATGTGCAACTTCAAAGAAAGGGGAAGGTCATCTGTGACATACAATCACATGCAAAAGCATTTGAAGTCAAATTAGGCCTCCTCATCAAACCAGTGTAGGAGAAAAATTTCTGCCATCTCCCTGCACCTCAAAATTTGTTATCGGAAAAACCATTGGTTGCATTCCCAAAGAAAACATGTGGATTCATTGGAAAAGTTGCAAAAGGAGTTCCAATTTAGATTTAAAGAGCTTCATCTCTTTAATGAACAGGACATATAGCTTTCCCATAACCCATTTTCTATTGACATTGAAAATGTGGATACAATTTACGAAATGGAACTGTCTGAGCTACAGAATGGTGACTCTCTGAAAGACTCATTCAAATGAAGCAGCCTTCCTAATTCCTATGCCTCTCTCCCTCTGAGACATGTCCTAATCTCAGGAACCATGCACGCAAAATGGCAACCATCTTCGATAGCACTTACGTCTGTGAAAGGCTTTCCCGGAATGAAGCATCTGAAACCTCCAACCAGCTCTAGACTAGCTGATGCACACTTGCATCACTTGTTCCGACTAGCAGTGACAAATACAGAACTGGACAATGACCATCTCATTAGCCAAAAGCAGGCCCATAGTACCCATTGAAATACTGCTAAGTTTGTTAATTTAACTTTAATTGTTCTTCATTTTAAATATTGCATTCGTTCCCATTTTTTTTACTTCAAAATAAGACATGTGCAGTGTGCATAGGCATTTGTTCATAGTTGTTTTTTTTTTAAACTTCAAACTGGCCCTCCAGCAGTCTGAGGGACAGTGAACAGACCGCCCTTTTAAAAAGTTTGAGGACCGCTGACAGACAAATGAAACAATTTATGTTGCTTTTGTTAAGAGCCCTCAAGTCTCATCATATTCATGAAGACCTCGAGTACAGCATAAGGAAATATGGCCTTGTCTGGCTTCATCTTTCATTGTTCTTAAGCTTGAGCTCATTGTTACAGCACTGGGTCATTGCCTTTTATTGAGGGTCTGACTCTTTTTTGCTACTCCTTCCATCTTAAGAAAGCATGATGTCCTTTCCCAGAGACTGGTTTCTTCTGCTAACATGACCAAAGCAAGCAAGACAAAGTCTTACCATTCATGTCGCTAAGGACTCTCCTGGCTATACTTCTTGAAAGACAGATTTGTTTGTTCTTTTTGTAGTCCATGAGACTTTCACTATTCTTTGTCTACACCATAGGAAATGTAAGAAGAATCCTGGTGATACAGCGGGCCAAGTGCTAACCTCCTAAATGAAATCTCTGTATCTGTAGCCCACCAGTCACTACCATAAACCATGCAACAATTATCAGTATCAGAATCATACACTATGTCTATTAATCAGAACCTACACAACACCAGTGAGACCGCAATTTGTTACAGATATTTTTTTAAATCTTGAAAAGCTAAATTAGGAAAAATAGTCAAAGATTTTAAAAATTTTGAACATTTAAACAAACTTTATTTCAGCACTATTTACACTTTTGGCATAGATAATTTCAAAACTTTTAGGTATATTACTGTCAAGTACTTGATCAATAGCCATTTGTCATAATTTGAAGTTCAGAAGCTTTTGCATTTTACAGAACAGGTCTAAATAAAGTCTTCATTGTTTTTCTATTTAAAGGATTATATTATAAGACATATAACAATAGGAACAATGTTAAACATATTCATTTAGAAAGGAATTTAACCAAGATAGTCAAAGTTTTTACCCATCATCAGGAAATTTAGTAGTTTGGTGTGGGGAGACTCCCATGTTAAATCTCATAAAACAAAGAATTGAGTTGCTTGCCATTGAAGTAATAAGATATTCTTTGATTATTGATTTAAAGGTTTGTTTTATTTTTCTTTTAATAATCAGGAGTCTATGACAAATGTCATGGTTCAAGAAACATAGTTTCAAAAAAGTACATGCTCAGACATTTCTCAGTAAATTAATATAAATTCCTGACACTTTGAAAAAATTGTTTCTAACTTACATATAAAATTTTCCTTTGATGGTATGCTTTGTTCACATGCTGTAATATTAGAACAAAAATTTCCAACAAAAGATAGAATTTATTAGACTTCTGGAAAAGACTGACATTTGAATTTGGATCACCAGGCAAATTAAGATTTCAAAATTGTCAGAGCAGAAATTAGTCACTGGAAAGACTAAAATATTACTTTGGGTTTTTGTGTGGGAATATTGTGGGTGCTAAACATTTCTGTTCTCCGGATGGTAGAAAAAATCTTCTAAAACATCTAACAAAAGAAATCAGATATAAAGTTACTCAGAAAGAATTTTTTTGGCTGCTGAATTTTGTAAAAAAAAAATAAAAAAGACAAAAGAAATGAATCAAGGTTAATGTATAGATTTACAGAGTTGAATTACAGAAAGATTATCCATTAAGTCTCTATAAGAACAGTTTGTGTTTTAGTTTCTGGATAAATGTTTCTGGATTCATATTCATGTATCACATGAAGTTTTATAGAATGTGGCTTCCACTGGTACTATTTAGGTAAATACTAATATTTAATTGTATTTGTTTTTGATACAGAGACCTTAATAACTTTTTTAGGCTCTTTCAGACAATTGAACTAATGCTGTTATTTTCTGCTTTTTTATGAAAGTTGGGGTAACTCACACCAGCAACTGCCCTTAAATAGTTTTGTAATCTCTGAGTCTTTGAGGGAAACAACAACAACAAAACACTGATGCCTAAAAGTAATTTTGGATTGAATAGTGATCTTGATGAGTCATATTTTTCTTTTATAAGATTTTTTTCTGTGCTGAAGAGTTCAGTCTGTTTCTAGAAACAAACTCCAAATTGAAGATCAGACAGTGTTCAAATATAGGGCATGTCAGTAATTTATTTCTTTTATCTCTAAGATATTGTCATAATCCAAATGTCAGCTTCATTACATATTCTAAAACAATATCTTCATAGGAGATCTTACATACTTGTGAGTCTTTTGGGCAAGAGAGGATGGGACAAAGTATCTGGTAACAGTGTTCTGCCTTGTAATAACCCTAATTTTATTTTACAGAAGCAATATGTAGAAGACTGTCTCTCATGATGATGACCAGAAATATCTGTGAAAATTCATGTTGAGAAAAGGGGAAGATATGTTAAAATACCTGTAATCAATCACTTAATATGACCCGTCTAGCCATATTTCCTTTTGTCATAATCAATCACTTTTGTGATCCATCATAAATGAGTCTATGCAAAAATATTGAGCATCATAAGAAGCATCAAAAGAGAAGGGAAAGAATATACAGAGTCACTATCTGAAAATGAACAGGCGAATTTCCAATATTTTCAAGTGATAGAGCCAGTGGTACTGAAGGAAAACATCTAGCCTGTATAGAGGTATTAGAAAACAAGGCTTGCTTTCTCCTGTATTAAAGCAATAGCAACAGAAATGTTGCAAGCAGCTGATGAAGCACAGGAAGCACATACTCATCTTTGGCAAGAAATTTAGAAGACAACTTTCTGGCCATCTGACTGAAAGAAATCCATACTTGTACCTACTCCAAAGAAAAGCAATCCCTTTGAATGTGGAAACCATTAAACAGTATCAATAATATCACAAGCAAGTAAAACTTTGCTGAAAATCATATTGACAGGGAGCTGTCAGAAATTCAGGTCAGATGCAGAAAAGAACATGGAACAAGAGATAGCATTGCTAACAACAGATGCATCGTGAATCAAAATAGGGAACACCAGAAAAATATTTACTGTATTTCATTGATTATGCAAAAGGTTTTGAATGAGCAGATAATGACCAACTATAGATAGCCTTAAGAATAATAAAAATTTAAGAACACTTCATTGTACCTATGCCCATCATGTGCAGATGGATCAAGATGCAGTTGTGCAAATAAATCAAAGAAAGCTGTGAATCGGGGTTGTATATCATTTCACCATCTTTACTTTATCTGTGTGTTGAGCAAATAATATGAGATATTGAAATATATCGGGTTAGGGTTAGGGGTTAAGGTTAGGGTTAGGGTTAGGGATAGGGATAGGAATAGGGTTAGGGTTAGGAAAAAAAAGAAAAGAAATAAATATATAAAGAAGAACATAACAGGATTGGAGGAAGGCTTATTAATAACCTTTGATTAGCTGATGGAACATCCCTGGCTTTTAAAAGTGGGGAGCACTTGCAGCTCTTGGTTATGAATATCAAGGATTTCGGCATGCAGTATGGATTAAAACTTGACAATGAAAACCAAAATCCTCACAACTGAAGCAATAGCTAATATGATAAATGGAGAAAAACGAATTATCAAGAGTATTATCTTGCTTGGACCTAGAGTCAACATCCATGGAAACAGCAGCCACAAAATCCAATGGTGCTTTACATTGGGCCAATCTGTTTCACAAGAACTCTCAGTGTGCTAGAGGATGAGGATGTCAGTTTGAGGACTAGGATGAACTTCACCCAAACCATGATATTTTCAGTCACCTCAGATGCAGGTGAAAATGTACATTGGCTAAGAAAGATAAAAAGGATCAATGCCTTTAAATTATGGTATGGATGAAAATATTGCAATACCACAGACTGCCAAAAGAACAAACAAGTCTATCTTGGTAGAGTTATAAGAAGCACGCTCCTTATAAGGAATGATCGAGAGCCTTTTCCTCCAGTATTTTGGAGATGCTCTCAGGCAGGACATGTCCCTGAAAAAGGACTTCATACTTGTTATAGTAGAGGGGCAGAGAAAAGAGGAAGACCCCAGGTAAGAGGGAGTACCACAGTAGTGACATCAAGAGACTCAAGCATGGGAATAGTGAGGCTGGTGCAAGACCCAGCGTTCTTTCTTTCTGTTGCCCATCGAGTCACTGCCAGTCA
The DNA here is from genome assembly GCA_004026705.1 of Nesogale talazaci. Taxonomy (NCBI): domain Eukaryota; kingdom Metazoa; phylum Chordata; class Mammalia; order Afrosoricida; family Tenrecidae; genus Nesogale; species Nesogale talazaci. The sequence goes on from PVJH01000599.1 coordinate 147,736, forward strand.
GAAAGGACTGGATGGCAGCCTCTAAAGGGCAGCCACAGCATCTGTCCTGTGGTTATAATCCCATTCTGGTGGGAGCTCTGTGTTACAGAATTAAGGTGGCATACATTGTTTCAGTTTCTTCTTTACCAGAGAGTGTTACTTAAGTCATCATTTGCTTTTCCTTGACTGTATGGTCTGCTGAAAGACAAAAATGCCTCCATCGAAGTTCAGTTCTTTTGGGACTACTTCGTGATGAAGAGTTGGCAGAAACAAGACCTGCGCTGAGTTTGGGAAAAACTTGGTTTCTAGCTATGGCCCCCACTCTTGACTTAAGTTGGTCAGATTTTTGCCTCTTGAGATTTGAGTTTCAGTCTATAGATTTACCAGCTTTCACACACTTCCACAGCCTGTGGAATGAGTAGGAATCTCTGTCCTCTAAACCTGGAATTTGAGACTTAACATTGGCCACAAAAATGTGAGCCATTTCCTTAAAGTCTATGAGACATTAATACTGAGATGATAAGGTGCATTGCAGACCCCAAAGACCTGAGGGAATATAGTAAAGTGGGAGTTAAGAGAAAATATAGTGGCATGCCATCCTGGAAATGTGTTTTTAAGACTTATTAAATCTTTACCTTCTTGGGATTAGTCTGATACCATACTAACAGAAATTATCACCACAGTACCCTCCATTTTACCTGTCTCTGAGAAGTTTGCTAACAACTGTGGGTAGGTAAACTAGGAAAGGAAATTATGCCCTTGGGAAAATATTTTCGCATATATTCTTGCTAACCATGTATTTTTAAACAGATCTCTCTACCCCCACTGCCGCCCGCCACACACACACACCTCCTTTCTCCCTTTGTTGAACCAAGGTGTCCTGTATGACCTTGTCAATCAGTATTTCAAACAGAGTTTCACTTTAATTTTATATGGAGTTGGGTGATTCAGGCTACTTTGGGATTTGATTTGCCTTTGCACACATAACCCCACACCTAGGGTAGACATATTTGGTTGCAAAGTTAAGTCTAATTTAACTCAAAACTGTTAAAAATTGGAGGAGATATCACAACGACTCAAATAGAACCCTACTAGGAAGAAAAGAGAGGAACAAATTTTAAAGCAACAGCAACATAAAGAACATACTGTGTTTCATTTCTAAAATATTTGTCACCGGTTAAAGGAACTGAAGTCTCAGCAGAACCTGCTCCTGTCAGTCGTTTGGGGATTAGCTTGAAACAACCACACAGACAACACAGAGAGGAAGTCAGTCAAGAAAGTTGTACTTCTCCTTTTTTTTTCTCTTAAAGTAGTGCATATTTACTTTGGGAGGTTACAGACCACACAATTGGGAAGGGGCAAAGTCAGACCAGCACCCTGCAGGAGAGACTGTAGAAACCACTCTCTACATCCTAAATCTGTGGGTACTAGAGCTAAGAAAGCCTGCAAGAGCAGTGGAATGGGAACGAAGGGGATAATTTAGACTGCCTGACAACTCAGAGGCAAACTTCTGAGTCCATGCTGACAGGAAAATAGCCATATGAAAACCCTTGCAGTGGCATGTGGTAGAGAAAAATAGAGACACTTCAGGCAATGATCACTGTTTGACCAAATAACCCTCCTCCCACATATGAATATTCCATGTAATTGAGCTTCTAGCATTTCTAAATCCACACTGCAAACAAGATAAAGTTAAGATTGCACTCTAGAGCTTTCAGGAGATAATGCCATGCCCACTTGTGGTTCTGACTCATAAGGATTCTGTCATGAGGAGTGGAGCTGCCTGTGGTGTCCCAGGACTATGAGGCTTTGCAGAGATTAGCTACTGCATCCTTCTCCTGCAAAGCATCTAGTAGGTGTGACGCTGGCTTTTCTATGGTCAATCAGGCTTTTGGCTAATATGTTAACAATCCGAGTCAGAAAACTGCCTCTCCTTAAAGAAAACAGAAAAGAAGGGGAGGAGGGAGGAAAATATGAATAGAGTGAGAAAGAAAAAAAATGACAAAATCAAATATGAAAGGAGTACAGGTGAACAAATGGAACACAAAATACAGTTAAAAATAACACTGGCACATTGTGATGGTTGCACATAATCACTGAATGAATTTATGCAGGAACTGAAAAATGGAACCAAGTTTGCTGTGTAAACTTTCACAAAATAACTCAATAAAAAATAGGGGAAAAATACCTCTGAAATCAAATATGTAAGCAAGTACATCTCAGCTATCAGTGAAGGACACAGAAATTTCTGGATCTAAAAAGGCCACTGTGTACTGGCTGTCCTCTGAACTCATAATTAATCATATTTGACAACTGACTACCAAATGCAGATTACTTGGCAGATAATACATTATGTCTCACATACTCTCCTTGCTGTCCTTGAAGTATGTGTTTGTTTTCTATTTCATGAACTTGGTGCTTTATATATATTAGATGTATACATATTTAGTTGTTCTAAATAGCTGATGCTTTTCTTCCATTTAATTATCTGATATGTTAGCGATGTGTCAAGTTATTTGAACTCCAGTGAAGGAAATACAATTTCAAGGACACTTGTACTTTGTTTCAGATGAAATTAAGACATTTTCTTTGAAGGTTTATAGAGTCATGCTTTTTAAGCAAGACAGATAATACATTTTTAATGTTCATCTGATTCTTATGTATCAATAATTGCAATTAAATCATTCTTAAAAATATATTGACAATAATTTTTATAAGTATATGCTCAGTACTATATTTACACTTGAAGGTCAGTTTTCCAGACTACCACCTTCTGAGTCTTGTCCATAAAAAGTTATGTTGGATTGTAAAATTGTTCCTCTTTCAAAATGAAGGTAAATAATGAACAAACTGATACTTGATTTAGATAAGTGTGGCGCAAAATGAATCAGCTGTATTTATTAATGCATGTGAAGAAATTCAAGAAATGAAATGGCATTCACATAGCAAGTAGTATTCTGTTTATCAAGCAAAGCAATAAACAGCCTCTTCAAATAAGTTGTTTCTTACTACTTATATTTGGTGCATGGAAGTTCATAACCCATCCAAACTCCTGGAGACTGAGTTGACTCCTAATCAGAGCAAACCTAGAGGAGAGAACTGCTTAACATCCAACCAGCAGCCAAACATGGGGCTCCATCACCTCCAGGACGTCCTGTGCTGGGAGCAGGAGTTACAAGTACACAGGCATGTGGATAATCTTTATTTCAAAATAAGTCAATTTAAATATATCTCAAAAGAGCTATTTATAATTAATTTCACTCATTATAGTCCATGATCATATCATGTCTATTATGATTTCTTCACTGCTGATCAGTATACATATGAATTAACAAATATCAGAAAACTCAATCCAACTATTAATTTTCTTTCACGTATTATAAATAATCAACAGAAAGTAGATAATATAATATTACTGCTATCTCTTAGAAGTTCTATTTTAAAGTTTAGGAAGATGCCAGATAGGGATGCTGCTTATAGGAATGAGCAATTTGAATCAGTCATTTTATGAAAGCGATGAGGGGGAAAAAAGGAAGAGATGATTTTTAAAACTCACCAATCAAAATATGTCTTTAAATAACATGTAGCATAAACAGTAAAATCAGAATGAATTCAGAGTCTAAGGATAGAATTAATAAAACAGGACACAGTAAATAGTATAGTTGGTAGTTAAAAGCAATGCATAAAGGTCATATATAAAGGTCATCTATATAAGGTTATATTTTAAAGTACACTGCAAAGACCATTTATCTGCAACCCCTTAGGGAGAAAAATATATCTATCTATATGTATATATATATATATAGAGAGAGAGAGAGAGAGAGAAGTTAGAAGTTATTCTACTGTAAGCACAAAAGGAAGGCATATATTTATGCCTTAAAAACTCTTCAAAAATACTTGTCTGAAATAAAGGAAAGGCAGCTCCTTGCTCTAGTTTAGTTAAAAAAAGAAAAAAATGACATACCATATAGAAAACTAGATAAAATATGAGATAGTTTTCAAAATTATAGACACCAGATATTCTAGTCATTTTTATTAGTATGACTTGAAAATGTGTGTTAGGCTTGGTAAATATGTCTTGGAAATTCTTATTAAGTCTTGTGCTCTAACCATATTTTACCATCTGAGATCTGAACAAGAATACCCTAAATGTCAGTTAGGACTTTGTCTTTCTTCCATCAATAACAGGGAATTGTTTCAATTTTCCTAAACATCTCACAATAACCCAATAACTTGGTAACATATATGTTTTCATATTTGAATTATGCAATTTAGATATTGCGACCTATAACAAGCTACCTGAATTTTCATGCCCCTGAATGTCTAAAATGTAGTAAAAATTTTTTCTGCACTCAAATGCCAATTTTTCTACATGTGCTATAAAAATACATCAATCTATACTTTCAGTCGACAACAGTCTATTTTTAGTTGATTCTCCAGCATCATCACTCAAGAAATGCTAAATGTATATATATTCACGCTTCTATTTTTCAATGTCTTATTTATAATCTCTACATAGTAGGTATGTCCTTCTATCCACTGCGAATGAGCCCATTTTGATTCATAGTAATGTTGCATATGGATTCCAAGTTTGCAGATCTGTATAGCAGCAGCTGGTCTCGATTTTCTTCTGAAAAGCAGTTGAGTTTTGAAGTATCAACATTGTGATTTGCAATCAAAGCTTACCCAAGTGCACCAGCAGGACTCCATATTAAATATGTAATGTCACAGAATTTGGTTGTTTTAGGTGCCATTGAATTGGTTCCAAGTGATAGCAACCTTATGCACCAGAGAATGAAGCACTGTATGGTACTTTTCCATCCTCACAACTATACTAATGCCTGAGCCCCTTGAGGCAGCCACTTCATCAATCCAACTCACTGATGGCCTTCCTCTCTTTCACTGTCCCTCCTCCTTATGAAACATGATGTCTTTCTCCAGAGACTGTTCCCACTGGATAGTATAGCCGAACTTTGTAAGAAACAATCTTGCTGATCTTGTGTCCAACTAGCACTCTGTGCTTACTTCTTCCAATGCAGATTGATTGTCTTTTAACAGTCCATGGTGTTTTCAATATCCTTTCCAGAACCACAATTCAAATACATTGATTGTTCTTTGGATTTCCTTATCCAGTGTCCAAATGTCACCGGTGCACCTTAGTCCTCATAATGCAATGGAGTCAGGGTGCACCTTAGTTCTCAAAAGACATCCTTGCTCGTTAATACTCTAAATATAATGTGCAGCATACTTGAAATAGATCTGCTGTTCTCTTTACTGCTGCTTTCATGGACATTGATAGTGGATCCAATAAGACAGAATTCTTGAGACCTTCAAACTTCTCTTGATGTAAATATTATATTACACGTATAATTATTATATAAAGTATATGGAGAAAAAAACGCAAAAAGAGTCAACTGCCAATATGCTCATACCAGCCTTTTGGAGGAATAAAACCTTTAAGACCCCAGGCACTATATCTTTTGATAGCTGGGCACCATCGGCTTTCTTCTTCACATTTGCTTATGCACAAAATTGCCTTCAGCAATCATATCAGGAAAGTGAGCACACATGATGCTATTTTTTGTTCTTTAATGCCTAGTAACTAATCCCTTCAACCCTTCACACAGGCTGGTGTGCTCCTTCCTTGTGGGCTTTGTTGCTTCTGAGCTAGATGTTCACTTGTTTGCCTTCAAGTCTTTAAGGCCCCAGACACTGTATCTTTTGATAGCTGGGCACCATCAGCTTTCTTCATCACTTCTGCTTATTTGTTTTCAGCAATTTTGTCAGGAAGGTAAGCATCACAGAATGCCAATGTAATAGAACAAAGTGTTCTTGCATTGAAGAAGTATTGAGTTGAGGCCCAATTTCCATCTGCTACATAAATACTAACCCTATAAGTATATGCACACAGATCTTTTCCTCCATCATCTTATAGAAATGTATTTACCTATGTACATGCCTGTATTTAGACCTTTATAAATGCCCTTTGCCTCCTATTCCTTTCCTCTGTTTCTTCTTACTTTCCTCTTGCCCTACTTTCATGCTCAGGATTTCTCTGGGATCTTATAGGTTTGAAGATAAACAAGTGGCCATCTAGCTAAAAATCCACAAAGCTCGCATGGAAGAAGCACACCAGGCTTTGTGATCATGAGGTGTCAAAGGGATCAGGTATCAAATAACTAAAAATTATATCATTGTAAATAAGGGGGAGTACAGATTGGGGACCCTAAACCCTTCTGTAAGTAATGGGATATTCCCTTACCAAAGAGTCATGGGGAGGATACAAGTCAGTCAGGGTTCTGTGCAGCAATGATGAAACATACAACTCTCCCCTAGTTCTTGAATGCTTCCTCTCCCACACTATCATGATACCAATTCTACCTTATATGTCCGGCTAGACCAGAGGATATACATTGTTACAGATAGGAATCAGAAATGATCACTTCAGGACCAGTGGTGAGAATAGTGATACCAGGAAGGTGGCAGGAAGGTGGGGTAAAAAGGGGGAACCAATTATAAGGACATTAGACAGTGACCTATATGATCAGATAATAATAATTTATAAATTATCAAGGGTTCATGAGAAAAAGGGACCAAGGAGGGAGGACAAAAATGAGGAGCTAATACCAAGTGTTTAAGTGGAAAGCAAATGTTCTGAGACTGATAATGCTTCTGAATGTACAAATGTACTTGACATATAATGGATGGATGAATGGCTTGAGATAAGAGTTGTAAGAGCTCCCAATAAAATGATTTATAAAAGAAAACAAAAAGAATAAAACCTTGTCTTTCTCTTGCAGAGAAACTGGTGTTTGAGAACTGACAACTTAGCAGTTATTAGTCCAATACATAAGTAACCACTCTCCCACCAGGGATTCTTATATTCATACCTCCCTCTATCTTTATATCTATATATTCTCATCTGTCCATCTCGCTGTCATCTATCATCTATCTATCTATCTATCATCTATCATCTATCCATCTATCATCTATCATCTATCTATCATCTATCATCACCACCTATCTATCATCTCTCTATCTCTCTGTCTACCTGTCTATCTTCTACCCATCCTGCCTGAAGGACCAGGTAGTGTTTCTTCATGCTGTGCATGGAGTCTCGATGGGTCTCAATGGAACCTAACAACAATATCTCATATATACGCATCTATGTGAAGGGACTTCCAAAATTCAATCAAAATTGTTTTCCTTTATTTTTAATTAGATCTTTTCATTAACTTTTAGATGCAGACTTATGTTTCTAAATCTCTCTATATAAATACCAAGATTATTGAAAGTTACTAGCAAATCTCTGTACTTTCCACCCCCTGAGGGGAGAGCAGTCTGCGCCATTGAAAGTAGCAATGATTTGAAGCAGGTTCGTGGAACTAGTAAAGGTAGACCAAGGAAGTGAGAGATGGGTAGTGCAAATGATGCCACCATCTATAGAAGACCAAGAGATTAGACAAATCTGTTTTGGAAGAAATATGGCCTGAATGGTCCATAGAGGCAAAGATAACTGGAGTTCATCTACTGCACCTTGGGCACGTTGTCAGTGGAGACTAGTTCTTAGCGAAGGACACCATGCTTGCTAAAGAGGATGAGCAGTGAAAAGAGGAACGCTTTTCACAAGAAGGAATGCAACCCTGGGCTCAAGTACCAGAACCCTTGTGAGGACGGAGCAGTGATGGGTTCCATGAGCATAGCGTAACTGTGGATCAGAAGTGTGTCGATGGCACCAAGCAACAGCATTGACAGCATGAACTTGAATCAAAGTATGTATGACCATTACTTGCACTGCAATATTTTAATGAGTATACAATATATAAATGAAAACATATGCTTTCAGTTACACAGGAAATATTTAGTATGTATTCAATTATATATTTCTCATTAATTCTGAAAATAAAATATATTTGATTAATTCAGTTGCACATAGAAAATCTCCTCATAAACTTTTACACTTTTATTCAACTGATTAAGCAAACATAATGTTTGGAAATACATCTTGATAATTATAAGCTTCATTTTCTTTTCTCATGGAAGAAAGTAGTATTTGATATAGTTGCATTGATGCTTGTCTCAGAAATATGAGTGTTATTATAATTAGTTCATTATGCATAATTATAATTACACACATGTAATTGTAATTATACATAATTTGAATCATACTGTACATTATGTAATTATACATAATCTTAATTATGCATTTGTCATATAATATAAGAAATTAGAGATAAAAGAACTATTAGTTCACCTAGTCAAATCTTTTTCTAAGAATTCTGTCCCAGAGACATGCTTGCCATCAAGATTTTATTTTTACTCATCAAATGAATTAAAAGATGTGACAGGTCTTTGGTGCCAAATAATCTCTCTTCACATTCCATCAGTAGCTTATTTTTTTTCATTCTTCTGTTTGCTATTATGCCACACAGAGTGGGTAAAGTCACTGAGTTTAACAATATGTGTGTTGTGTTTTCACATGGCTGAATTACTATATTTTTTGGCATGACTGCTAAACAAGATGCACACATTTTCCTTCATTAGTAGTCAGAGTAAGCCAGGCTATGCCTCAGTCTCTCCTTCTGTTTCTTGTTACAAGAGTGTTTGTGTATTTAGCCTAGCAGTGCACGTGTGTGCTTATGAAGAAACAGAAGGATGTGGGGGGTAGAGGGAGGGCTGGATGGGGCATATCTGACCTCCTCCAATTCCCAAAGCTGATTGCTACAACAAGAGTGAGGTCAGACATGCTTCATTCACCCTGCCATTCCCTTTGCCCTATTATAACACCCCTCATTCCTCACAAAGAACTACACCTCTGTGCCTGGGTTTGATAATTTACTACAGTGACCACACAGTACACACAGACTTATGTTTATCAATATTTGTTTATGGTTTTATTTTCATGGAAATTAGAAACCCAAAATGGGACCCCTGTATAACCATGGCTAAATAATTCACTGTATTGCAGCTTGCTTTTATGTGTATTCTGTGGATAAGAGGATCAACTTTTCTTTTTATGGATCGTAGGAAATAATTAAATTACATATAATTATATTTTAATTTGAAATTGCAATATTTCTAACAGTAATCAATAAAATATTATATCTAATATTTATTGGTATGTGTATAGATATATGCATATAGCATATGTGTATACAAATTTCATATATATATAAACTGTCAGATATGTAGTTATACACACACACACACACACATATATATATATACTTCAACATGTCTCTATTTCCAGTAGAAAGGAATAAATGTGTCTTGCTAATAACACGGAAACTCTCTCTTATGGGAAATTCATACCATGACCTTCCACTTAATGAACATTGTTTAGCTCCCTCATTGTCTATGCTTATAGAAGCAGTAGTCAAGAAATGAAACCACGTATTGCATTGGACAAATTCGCTGCAAAAGACCAATTGAAAGTGTTAAAGAAAAATATATACTTTAAATAGTATAGTGTGCCTGAGCTAAGCACAGTAATTTCAATGGCTTCATATTCAGATAAAGGCTGGATAAAGAATAAAGAAGACTGCAGAAGATTTGGTTCATTTATATTTGAGTAATGGGAGTGGAGAAAATGAGGAAAGTACCATGGACTGCTAGAAGAATAAACAAGTCTCTTTTTAAAGAATTAAAGGCAGATTGTTCTATAGAAATATGAGTGTTCATACTGCATCTCAAGCACTTTGGTCATGTTGTCAGGAGAGACTAGACCCTTTGTAACATTTAATAAATTATTTTACTTCTTTGAACCTTCATCAATTAACTAAGGGCATATAGTAGTTATGATTAGGTGGCACACCTTAAGGTCAATAGTTAGAAACCACTAATAATTAGAAAGTGGAGTATATAAAGAATGAATCTCAGAAAATTAGAAGCCATAAAAAATGAACTTGGATTTTTAAAGATCAATGTCATAGGCATAGAGATAGGTAGTAAGGGATAATGACAGGGATGTGATAATACTTACAGGTCTATAGGGTAGACCAGTTATTATGTCCATTATTTGAATTTATATACCACGAATAATGCCAAGTGTGAAGAAAATGAAAGAATTTACCAACTCTTGCAATATGAAATTGCTCAAGCATGCTATCTGTATGCATTGATAGTGGATGGAATGGGAACATTGAAAACCAGGAGGAATTGGTATGTAGAAAATATGGCCTTTAAAATAAAAACACCCTGCATAAAAGTGTAGAGCTTTGGAAGACCATCAACTTAAGCATTGCACATATATATGTATTTTTAATATGATAAATTATAACTACACGTGGGCCTATTTGGATAGAATACACAAGAATTAAATTGATTACATCTGTGGAAATGGACAATGGAAACGTTTAATATCATTGGGCAGAATAAGGTCTGTGAATGACTGTAAAATTGTTCAAAAAATTGGTCATATGCAAGTTAAAATTGAAGTTAAAGGAAATATTTAAAGAGCCACAAGAGGTAGAAAGTCTCATAGGTATATAAGCCAACAAACAAGTGCGAAATCAAAACAGAAGTCAATTACTACTCATGGCAACTTAAACAAAAAAATTCCAAAGACTGCTAAACACTATAAAATATTATAATGAAAAGTCCAAGAAAAACAAAAGGGAGGAGGACAGTCAGGATTTCTCAAATTGAGATAAGTTAAGAAATAAATCCTTGATTACAATACTGGAGGATTACATGGGCAAAATAATGAGTCTCTACAGGATGAGTATGAGTTCAAATAGCCTCTACAGCAGTAAGATTAATTATTTTAGATAGAGAAAATATTAAACAATACAGGAAATATCAAAGGAAGATGGACAGAAAGCAGTGTCACAATAGCAAAAATAATGGGTTGCCTTAAAACATTTTAGGAGGCATTTAGTCAACTAAGAAAAGATGGCATTGGAAGATGAAGTTCTAGCTGGGTTAAAGGCATTAGTGAAAAATTGGCTCTAGGAAATCAATAGAATATCAGTTTAGGTGCTCCAAAAACATATATAGTGCTAGAAACTTTCACTCAACTCAGCTTTGACAAGCTTTCAATCTTCTTTGCCAAACAAAAGGAAGAGATTCATATTTGTGCCCATTTTATAAAACTATAATCTGGAAGAGTTTCAAAATTATCAAATAATATCGTCATTATCACATGAAAATACAAATGTGTTGAAAATAAAGCATTATTTCAGTGGTACATTGGTATGGTCTTATAAAAAATTCCATTCGAATCAGAAGAAATGTGGAATGAAGGCTACTTTGGCTAATTTTTGGGGGGGACGGAGTGTGCTTGGGGCATCACTGCCTTCTGGTGGTGGGAGTAGGAGACTCAGTCTTACTGCTGGATTTGAAACTCCAACTGAGTGGTCCACAGTCCCGAGTACAACCACTATGCCACCGGGGTTCAGCCCCTATTTTGGCTAATTTAAGATGAGCTTTAACTGAAAAGAAAACTGGAAAGAAGGCTAGTTGCATTTTATTGACTATGCAAAAGAACTCACCTATATGAATGATAAAAAATTGTGGGTAATGTTGAAAAAGATAAAAATTTCAGGACACTTAATTGTGCTAATGGGGAAATTCTACATAGATAAAGAAGCAATCATTTGAAACAGAACATGTGGACTCTGTATAGTTTAAACTCAGGAAACGTATGTGATAGGAATGTGTCCTTTCAGCATACTTATTCAATCAGGATGCTTAGAAAATACTCTGAGAGTTGAACAACATGAAAAATAGCACCAGCATTGGAAGAAGACACTTAGAATCTGTGATATGCAGATGGCATGATCCTGCTTGTTGAAAACTAAGAGAACTTGACTCATTTTCTGAGGAATATCAAAGACCTCTTCTCTATGTAAATTAAAAAAAATAAAGCACTGAGCAATGTTATGATAAACAGAGAAAATCGTGAATATATAAAGGATTTCATTTTACTTGAGTTCTCACTAAACATTTATGGGAGAACAATTAATATTTTTAAAAATTAATGCGAAAGACTGCCTTAAAGTGTTGAACAAGTATATATCATTTTGATGATTAAGGTAAACCTAAAATAAGCCATATGCTTGCTGAGATTGATAATAAATAAGGGAGTCAAAAAATAATCAATTCATTTGGATGGTGTTGGTTAACACTTCTGAATGGACTAGCAGAAAACAAATTTGTCTTGGACTGCATCTACAATGTTTCCTGGAATCTGGAATGAGTGGTTTGCATCTCACACACTTTGGAAGTTATCAGGAGTGACTTGTCATTAGAGAAGAACATCGTGCTACAAAAGTGAAGAGCCAGACAACAGGAAAAATATTCTCAAGAAGATGGATTGATGCAGTGGTGGCAACAGCAGGCTGACACATATATTTATGAGGATCGTGCAGGACTGGACACGATATCAGATTATTATACATAGCGTATCTGTATTATACATAGCGTTAATTAGAAGCACCACTAACATTACTTGTAAAATGACATAAACTTGAATGATGTGTCATTAAAAAAAGTTTGCTACAACGTTATCATATTTAAATCAAAGTGTTTTAACTTACACTCTTTGACTTGTTCTTCATCCTCCCAGATGTCAAAGAGAGGTTGTTCATTTATGTTCAATCATCTAGGACAAATAACTAGAAATTTTAAACGTGGATGCCCTCCAAAAATAATAAGAGGAATAAGTATTTAGTAACAAAATTAGTCAATGATCTCTTCAAAATATCCTTTCTAATTTTAAGGCATATTTTGAGATGAGTTAGGGTTTAATTATAAACATAGAAATAAGGGAGAGAGAAAAAGAAATCAGGAAGAGGGACTTTCTAAAGTACCAGAAGACAAAACTCAATGTATGTGTAGAGTATTTTATAATTCAATTACAGACTTGTGGGACAGAGGAAAACTCATTTGAGACCTTTCAAGTAGAATTCTCAAGTCATCATTTCAACATTCCTGTATGGAAAGTGCAGAACAACTCCATGACTACTGCTGACAGAGGTGTCATTCATGACTCGTTTCTGGGGACCTTTGGACAGGATGCTATTTGATTGACTGTGACATCTCATTGATACATCTGTAGCCTAATCCTGGTAGTACTGACACAACTATGAATTGTTTTTCTTCTACTGATATCTGATAATCAGTCTAGGTAATTTCTGAAGAGATTTTGGGTCTGATCAAATTCTGAGTTATGGTTTTCATAATGCTTTAAAGTACTTGGAATAAAAGAAGTATTTTAGAAGAAAAATTTATAATTATAAATTTAATTGTTCATGTATTTTACATAGATAAAAGTAAAGTTATTGCTATTGATGGTAAATTAATATTTGTCTTGGAATGAAATGTCTTTTTGTTTATATAAAACATACTTTTTATGAAACCATAATTCCACATGTACCTTTTCCAAATATGTATAACAATAGCAGCATGTAATGGTTATATTTTATATCAATTCAATATATTTGATAGGAGTCCAGATGCGATGCGCCTCAAAAGAAAGATGAGGCTTTTGGAAAACCAAAGGGACAGTTATACAAAGTTTTATTGATCACCTTGAAATAGAATGAATTTGATGGCAATGAATTAAGTTTCAGTAAACGCACCTGGATGAAGGTAATGGTGCAGCCTAAACTCAATCCATTTACTGGATGTGTTACTTGGATTCAATTACCCAAGTGACTCTCAGCCTGAATAAATGTGCAAATATGAACTTTTTAGCTATTAGATAACTAGAAAAAATATCTAAATAGCTAGTAATAATTAGATAGATGGCAGTGTAGCTACTGTGTCTCTGAACATTCTTTATTATTGTTTAGCCTGAGTATAATTGTCAGATGAATGTAGCATAGCATAGTTATAACTGTTGATGATGATTTTTTTACTGTACAAAAATTTACAAAATAGCAGGGAATTTAATATCAAATTAACTTCATAGCAAATTAATTTAATATCAAGTTACCAAGTATTGGTAACTCCAATGAGATGGGAAATTTAAAAATCAAAGACAAGTAACTTGGTGAGGGAATTAGCTAATTTATGGTGACTCTGCTGAGCAATATCCAAGTTTAATATTGAAAGGCTATTTTGAAGTTCAATTTGATTTCAAATTGAAATTCAAGTTCAAATATCATATGAACCTTAAACCCAAATTTATTGAACAATTACTCTGTGTCAAACATCAAATAATGTGATACTTCTGCTTTCTAAAAATCCACAGAATAGATGGCATGAAGGCCCCAAAAGTATATAACATAGTTTTTCATTTCATACTTGTGTTTTAAGAAATACTAAAATCAGATAATGGAACCACAAATATTACCTAAAAACTTAAACAAGTTTCATAGAGTAAGATAACACTGATCAGGTTTTTAAAGAAGGAAAAGTAGAATCCAAAAGAAGAAATGTTAGCGGCTGAAAGAACAAACTGAAGAGAAGTGGATGGTGTGAGAAGAAAATGGCTAGTTGGGGGTATTTTCTGCAGCTATGAATGCCTGAAGCTGTTTAACAAAGTGTATGACAGAAATGTAAAGATCAAATGTGTAGATAAGTACTAAGCATGGAACAATTATTTACTTTTTAAAAGAAACTAAATTTTAGACTGTAGCAAATAGAAGAGACACATTTACTACTTAATTTAAGTAAGGCAGTGAAAGGAACAGATTTATGTTTTGGAAAAAGACACTGTTGGAAATGTGGTAGATTGACAGGAGAGTGAAGAGACCAGAAGGCAGCAGACCAGCAGCCTCCATTATTATCATTTGCACTAGAGATAGCAGGACCATAAGGCATTGTCAATTAAATTGAAAAGAATCAGAGACAAGTGACTAATGTTTGCAAAGAAGAAGAGAGACAAAAATATGAAATGTCTCTCAAACAATTGCCTTGGGCTACTGGATGAGTGACGGTGCTATTAAATAGCATAGGAAAAAGTGATGGCTAATGTTTTGGACAAATTGTGTTTAAGATACCAATGGGGCATCTGAGTGAATATACCCAGTAGGCATTGGAAATATGAGTGTGAAACCAAAGAAAGAAGACAGGAATATACAAATTTAAATCTTTAATATGCTAGGGCTTCTTATAAAGCCCATAGGAAATACAATGTGATTGTGACAAACTTTTGGAGTCTACATCTTTGAAGCCATAAATGTGGTTGAGACACTCATTCCAGCATGTAGAATAAACAAAAAGATTGTGGACTAAAATTTAAGAACATCTAAAAGGAAAGGATCAAAAAGCTCCATACCTAATTTAATGGTTAGCTAGTAGAGAGAAATATATGCAGAGTTAATATTTCAGTATATTGTCTACTTTTTGCACACCATCCACTTACCTGGCCTTTATTTAGTAGGTGCTTAAAATACCACAGCACTGCGCTTACTTATAGCATATAAGTTTAGTTTTTAAAATTAAAAGAATCACCATTAATATGCAAAACCATATAGGAAGAAATAACTTGAGTTTCAAAGCAGATTTTTTGTGTGTAATTCACACAATTTTATGAAAAGTCAAGGGCATAAAAAAGTATGGGAAAATCTATCCATTAAAAGATGCTAATCTCAGTTAACAATTCCACTCATACTCTATCTGTGAATTGAAATAGTACTTCCCTTACTAAGCATTACTATGTGTGAGTTATTGCTCAATATTATTCATATCATATAATACTAATTCATCTTGAGCAAATACCACAACAGCCTCATTTCACAATGGAAATTTGGAAGCAACATTAGAAAAAGAGTTAAGTTCTCTTGGTATAGGAACATAGTTCATATTATCGTATTTCTTTGCATAGTACTTAGTGATAATTTTAATGAATTGAATAGAAAAAAATTCCCCCCCTTTTTTCCAATTTGAACTCTAGTCACTATTTCCCTAAAACAGTGTAATTGGGTTGCTAATGACAGCTGTTGTTAATGTGTCCATTTGACTTTTTGCACCCTTAGAGGTGGGTCAGAGTAGAAATATCCCATAGAGTTTTATAAACTGTAATCTGTATCAGAGCATATGAGGAGTGTGTTAGACAGAATTCTCTAGAGAAGTAAGACCAGAATACCTAAGATTTTGGATGGATAGATGGATAGATGGTAGAGATATAGATAGATAGATAAATAGATAGATAGATAGATGATAGATAAATAGATGATAGATAGATAGATAGATAGATAGATAGATAGATGATAGATGATGATGATGATGATGATGATAGATAGATAGATAGATAGATAGATAGATAGATAGATAGATAGATAGATATGGAATAAGAAATAAAAAGCTAAGTATTCCACGAAGCATTAAAAATGATTCAGTGCAACTCACTTCTCTGAGGCAGTCCTTCAAGGCATGAGGGCTGCTAGGTATAAGTGTAGGAAACAGAGAGCTGAGTCATCTGTAAGCAATACGCAATCAGGTCATAGGCAGCAAACAGCAGGGAAGTTACCAATAGTTAGCTAGATGACACGGTCCTACAGTCCCCAGCTCAAGTAATGGGTGCACCAGTAGTGTGGTAAAGTAGGTCTTGAAGAAGCCTCAAAATATAGGGACACAGTTCACAGGTTGGGAGACCCACAGGGAATGTACCTAGCAAGTTGTGGTAGAGAACCAGCTAAGGCTCTTTGGTCTGATCATCAGAGAGCAAGACATTGAGAGGTAAGTTTCAGTGAGCCATTTATCTCTGCATCCTTCAATTAAACTACTCTTGAATTAATCCCATATGGGTTCATCGTCCAAGTTGGCAAAGAAAATCTACCCATCACAAGGTGGTACTCCC
The DNA here is from genome assembly GCA_004026705.1 of Nesogale talazaci. Lineage (NCBI taxonomy): Eukaryota > Metazoa > Chordata > Mammalia > Afrosoricida > Tenrecidae > Nesogale > Nesogale talazaci. The sequence goes on from PVJH01000599.1 coordinate 164,465, forward strand.
CCCAAAAAATCAGAATATTTTTTCAAAATTGTTTTTTGCATTTTTTTTTCACAAAGCAACCTTGTCACCTTCAACTACTCTCCATTATACTTAATGCATTTGTTAAGTCAGTGATTCTGTTCTTGTAAAAAAAATGTCAAAATCATGTTGGAATGACTGACAACTCCTTCCTCATTTTCTCTTCACCTCGTCCCCATTGTCAAATCACTGTTCTTGTATGTTCCTCTTCATTCTCAGAAACAAAACAATGCCACACATAGTGAGGCCAGGTGAGTCAAGAGCATGGGGCAAGAGAGACACATTGTGGGGTTTTGTTAAAAAACTGGTTCACTGAGACGGCTGCATGAGAAAGTGCATTGTTGTGGAAGCAAAACCATCTCCCATGGCCACATATCAGGCCTTTTTTGTTGCATACTGTTATGCTATCTCTTCAGAACCTCTAAACGGAAAGCTTGATTTCCAGTCTGACCTGGCAGAAGGAACTGCAAATGCACTACAAGTGGACATTTTTGTCTGTTCAGGAAGTTGACGAACATCCAGAATGAGCATTGCCATTAATCAACATTTCACCGTGTTTGAAAGCAGAAAACCACAGTTAAAATTGAGTTCTTTCCACAGGACTGTGCTTGTAAACTGTGTTCAACATCACAACAATTTGGTGGGATTTTTCATGGCAGGAAAAAAATTCACAGCTGCATGCTTTTCTCTTAAATCAGTTATCACACACACACACTCACACACACACAAGGATTTAAAAAAATAATTTTATTGGGAGCTCTTACAGCTACTACAACATTCAGTACATCATTTGTATCAAGCACATTTGCACACATGTTGACACATACATTTCCAAACATTTTCCACCTGAGTCCTTGGTACAAGCTGCTCTTTAAAAAAAAAAAAAAACACCTCCCCTTTCCTCTCCCCACTTTTTTTAATGAATCATTTTATTGGGGGCCCATACAACTCCCATCACAATCCCTATCAACATCAGTTGTATGCAGGCCACTTTTACACACCCATTGCCATCATCACTCTCAAAACATTCTCCCTCCCTCCAGGCCCCCATTATCAGCTCCCTAGATTACTCTTCCTTCCCCCCTTCCCCTTGAACCCTTAGTAATTTACAAATTGTTATTTTTTACATCCTGTACACTGTACAATGTGTCCCAACACTCACTTCCCTGTTAAATGTGTCCCAACACTCACTTCCCTGTTGTCCGTGCCCCAGAGAGGAGGCTACGTGTAGATCCCTGAAGTTGGTTCTCCCTTTCTATTTCTCCATCCCTCCACCCTCCTGGTATTACCACTCCTATTACTAGTCTTGATGGATCATCTATCCTAAGTTTCCCATGTTTCCAATTGCACTGTACATCTCCTGGTCTAGCTGGATTTATGTGGTAGAATTGGGATCATGATAGTGAGTGGGAGGCAGCATGCGAACTAGAGGAAGGTTGCATATTTCATAGCTCCTACCCTGTATCTTAACTGGTTCATCTCCTCCTTAAACCCCTCTGCAAAAGGATGTCACCTCACCTATTGATGGGTTTTGGGTCCCCAATCTGTACTCCCCTCATTAATAATAATATAATTTTAGCTCATTGATTCCTGACACCGGATCCCTTCACCACCTCATGATCACACCGGCTGGTGTGATTCTTCGCAAGGGCTTTATTGCTTCTGAGCTTAATGGCCGCTTGTTTACTCAAACCTTTAAGACCCAAGTCACTATATCTTTTGGTAGCCAGGCACCATCAGCTTTCTTCACCACATTTGTTTATGCACACATTTGTCCTCAGCGATCATATCAGGAAAGTAAGCATGCAATGTTATGCCTTTTAGTTCTTGAAGCCTGATATCTCATCCCTTTGACACCTCATGATTCCACAAGCTAGTGTGCTTCATACAAGGATTTTTGAGTGAAACGGCTTGCATGAAAAAATTCACTTTTGACTAGGAGAGAACTTTCCCACGCAAGGCTCCTGGGTAAATGGTATGAAGGCTTAATGGGAAAAATGCCCTCACCCAGTGAAATTGTGTTGGAGGGCGTTACACCCTCAGAGATTCAGGTTTTTCTTGCATAGAGTAATTAGGTATATTTCAGCAGTTGAGCAAAGAGACTCCTTGAGGATACAAAGGGCTGCAAACGCTTGAAACACAGGCATTCTGACCAAGGTCCAAGTATTCCATATGTATCAGATAAGCAGAAATAGGAATTAATCGGCAACAGACATGCATAAAAAAATCTGTCAAAATTTCATAAAGTGAGGAAAACATCATTTATTGATCTATTATAACAAATGAGCAAACTATTTCTATTAATTCCCACTCATGATGACTCAGTTAAAAAGTACTGGTAAACTAAGTTCAGAGGATTTTCTCAGCTGTGAGTCAAAACAGACTCAGAGCAGTGGTCATGTGTTTGGTTTCAGGTAATTTTTATAGAAGCAGATCATTGGACCTTTCTTCCACAGCAGCCGAAGTTGAGCTTGCCGTATTTGCATAGCCAAGAAATAGGAGCCGAGGCCAAGGCAAGGGCTTAGCTAGAAAGCAAATGTGAGAATGATGAGGGCAGCGGCTATACTTGAGAGACTATGAGTTGTGTGAACCTCTAATGAAAGTTTTTTATAAAGCCCCCAAAAAACTTTTTAAAAAAAGTTTACAGAAGTGCTCACCTGCATTTTGGAAGGGAAAATATGTTGTTGCTTATGTAGGTGTCAGGAAGTTAGTTCTCACTCCTGTTGGATAATGTGTAATAGAATAAAATACTACCAGGTGTTCTAGATGTCAGAAGGGATTCTGAACTTGCTAATGAATGTATAGAATTTAAAGTGCCTGAAAGAAAAGATGAAGTAAAAGAGCCATAGTTCTCATTAGCAAATTAAAATATTGATTGGTGAAATTATTTAAGAATATACTTATTGAAAAATATAATCCAATACACTGTTAAATTAATGTGAAGATATATTAATATTAGAATCTTTTGAAGAAAGCATAGTAAAACTAAAATAGGCAACTAATAATAAAATGTATGACTACTAGTGCTACATAAACACACTGTCTTGGAACAGAAGTTGATGATGAAGAACTAAGTATAAAGATGAAATATATAAACTTTAACAATGGTTCTGCATGTATTTTCTGTATCTTGCACCTAAGCTGAAGTTATACTGGTAAAAAGTGAAATATGGAAATGTAGTTTTTCACTCGAAATGTATATTGTCCTATTTTTTGAAAGGATTTTAATTTATTTTTAATTACAGTTGTATGTCACTTGCCTTCTACAATATCTTCAGTGAAACCAGGCAATTTGGACATTGCATGAATACCATATGATATGTACGCAGTTACTTCACACTCTGTAAATTAATTCTATTGAAGTTCATAGTATTAAAGCCCTATAGAAATCCCTGGGGACAGCCAAACTTATTGCATCTAGATACAGAATGTTGACCTTGTTTGGTATAAATGGAATCAGGCAAAGACTACACAAGTAGCCAGATCAAGACTCTGTATACATGTGGGACATGAGTCTATGGGGGAATAAGTGGCCATGGGGGCAAGGTATACAGGTACAGGAAGCTCAAGGTGGAGGTCTTGACTTCCATCATGTACTCACTTCCTGATCATGTGTTGTTGCTAACCACAGGCCAGGGCAAGTGTCCATATCGAGCCAGCTGCCAGTGCCCATGGCAGGAATGGAGGACATACAGCAGAGTTGCCTTGCACTAGAATTGAAGTAGTGCAGGCATGCTGAGTGGGTAAATGAAGCCAGAAGCAGGCAGAGAAGATGCACTACAGGAATATATATATACCCCATAGCCCCACAGTTCTTCATTCTCTGGGTTGGGATTCATTGCAGCCATTAAGGAAAATGATAAACAAAAGGAGGGCTACTTTCACCTTTTTAAACCAACCAAGCAACCAATCACACGTCTATTGTTCTAAAGATGTATATGTAAGTACAGTGCCAAAACAGATATCATGACCTTATTACCTGTATATTTTTCTTTATTTCTAGATGTTAAGAATTCTTTGTATGTGTGTGTAAATTCAAGTCCATTAGCCCAATATTAGACCATATGTCCATTTATACAGTATAAATTCCTTTTTAGATTCATGCAACACATGCAATGATGCTGAGTGCAGGCAGATCACAGGTCAATGGGTGAAAAATCTTGTGAATCCAGTGGCAGCAGAAGTATCTCAGCACTGGTAGGGGATGCCAACATGGCTACTTCAGTTTCAGGACTCTATCATAGCTTCATGTGTCTTGGTTAGAGGAATGTAACTAAGTTGACACCAGATTATGTAACTACTACAGATCACCTCTTGTAAAATTGACACTTTTGCATAACTCTTTGGTCAAACAATTTTTAACAAAATAATACTAAAATCATATCTATACCTATCATGATAAAAATGAAAAGCATGAAATTTCACTTAAGCATATGATTCTATAAATTACAAAACAAAAATATTTGATGCCAAAATCAGTGGGGAGGAGGGTGTAAGAAGCTTGGTAGGGCTTGATCAAGGGTAATGTAACCGAGAAGAAATACTGAAACTTGAATGAAGGCTGAGCATGAAAGTGGGACAAGAGGAAAGTAAAAGGAAATAGATGGGAGGACTAGGAGGTAAAGGGCATTTGCAGAGGTCTAAACACAGGCATGTACATAGATAAATATATATTTATGTGATTATGGGGAAATAGATATATGTGCACCAATTTATAGGTTTAGTATTAAGGCAGCAGATGGACATTGGGCCTTCACTGAAGTACTTCCTCAATGCAGAAACACTTTATTCTAATGAAATACCACTCCATGATGTTTACCTTCCCAACACAATTGCTGAAGACAAAGTGGATGCATAAATAAATATGGTGAAGGAAGCTGACGGCCCCGAGCTATCAAAAGATATAGTGCCTGCAGCCTTAAAGGCTTGAAGATAAACAAGTGGCAGAGAGTTGAGTAGCAGCAAAACCCACATGGAAGAAGCACAACAGCTTTCTGATCACGACGTGTCGATGGCAACAAAGAACAAAAAAATGGTATAATGGTGAAGGAGGGGGAGTACGAAGTGGACCCCAAAGCCCATCTATAGGAAACTAGATATCCCCTTACAGAAGGATTGCCGGCAAGCTATGAGCCAGTCAGGGTGCAGTGTAGCAATGATGAAACATACAACTCTCCTCTAGTTCTAAATGCTTTTTACCTGCCTTCCACCCACCCCAACTCTCATGATCCAAATTCTACCATAAAATCTGGCTAAACCACTGATACAGATAAGAACTGGAAACACAGGCAATGCAGGACCCATGATCCCTTCAGAACCAGTGGTGAGAGTGGCAATACCACAAGAATGAAGGGGAGGTGGGATAAAAAGGGGAAATCGACTACAAGGAAATGAACAGCAGAAAAGTTGGTGACGGGAGACATCAGATAGTGCAAGAGATGACAGAATAAAAATAATTTATAAATTATCAAGGGTTCCTAAGGGAGGGGCAGAGGAGAGGGAATAAAATGAGGAGTTGATACCAAGGGCTCAAGTGGACAGCAAATGTTTTGAGAATGATGAGGTCAGCAAATGAACAAAGGTGCTTGACACAATGGGTGTGTATATGGATTGTGATAAGAGTTTGTATAAGCCCCCAATAAAATGATTTTTGAAAAAAAAAAGAAAAGAATGATGCAACAGGTATACAAACATTTTGATACAATTCATTTCCTTCTTGAAAAAGAAAGGTAAATACCAATCTTTAAATTTTGTGTTGTTTGAATGTATGTGTGTGTTTGAAAGAGCAAGATTGAGCAAGAAAGAGGGAGATTATATAATTATTTTATGTCTTCCAAATATTCAACCTATTTTTGTTTTAATGGCCTTAACTTGGATTCTAATAGGTGAAATATCATTTCCCTATTCAATCCACAAATGATTGTATCATTTCAGATGTGAAAGATGAGAACAAATCTTCCCCAGACTAATGAACTATACAACTTTCACTTAGCGGGTAGCTAAACTCATTTTCTAAATATAGATTTGCCAAAATCTCTGGCAAAAAGAATTAACTGGAAAAGCAAATTATCTTTGTCTATATATACTTGGATATGATCTTGTTTCTTACCTCACCCCACACGTTAAATATACCTATACTGGTGATCACTTTTGAAAGTATCTTAAGAAAAAAATATACATATACACACATATAAATAAAATAAAACATTGCCATCAAGACAATTTCAAATCATCTTGTCCCAATAGAACAGACTAGAAGTACCCTTTGTGTTTCCCAAGATTAAATATTCACAGGAACTGACAGTCTCAAATAGTAATTTTAAACTCTATGATTCTATAAATATGATCCTATACATATGATTCCTTACTCTATACAGTATATTGTAAGGTAAGGCATTCACATTTAAGTGGTATTTTTAAGTGAATTTTGAATGTGACTCATTTATTTTATCATTCTTAAAATATCAAAATATATATAACTTTAATAGATATTTTATAAGTAAGAAATATATAGATATATCTATATGTAATATTCTTTACAGATTATTACATTCCTACAATATTTGTATAAACAAATGATTCTGGATACAAACTTAAATTCATAAGGCATATTTAGGTATATTATGCCCTTTTATGAACACATTATGTGGTGATGTAGAGATGGTAATGCTAATCCTGTAAGATTATAGGCACCAAATTTTATATTTTATATGGCAATTATGAACAAATAACATATACTTATGCATATATTTCTTGATTTAACTTTGTAAGTCAGAAGACAAAGTATAAATATATATCTTTAAGCATTTAGAAAATGGAGAAACATTCAAGGAATTTCCACTTGCTTTATCATCTTCCCATGAATCCATGTTAAAATACCTAGTAAATGGCCTAACACCTGTTACTTTTTCAGTAAAATATAGAAGACAACTCTATGAATTTGTTTAATTTATAGGAGTTCCATGCATAATATAATAATGAATCTATCCATTAGCCATTTCTAAATTAAGAGGTACTAAGAATATTTTTAAAGGACACATGTAGTCCACTGTTGTCCATACTTGAAACGTTGAATTAGGGCCCACAGACTTGTTATGGTGACTGCTAGGTTGGAAGGGGGAGAGTTACCACTGGGCAAGAGAGATGAGATAAGATGAGAACACATGGGAACTAAACCTCCTATGTCCAGTGTAACGAGAAATGCTCATATATTCAAATAATGCCACACTTGCTATGGCTATTTACGATAACATGGTGCATAGTGACTTACAATCAGAATTGGATGAGACCATCTTAAGTTCTTATTACATTTGCATACATTAAAATTTTCAGACTCACAAATAAGCTAATTTTATCATAATTAAATATTATAATATGACTAGAAACCTGTCATCAAAATATATTTTAGTGTCAGAAAATCTGTGTTCTATTTTAACTTAGTAAATAAGTAACTTTAGGAAAATATTTAGTTTTATCGCACTTTAGCCTAATCATTTAGGTTGCAGTCATAAAATAATATATGCTATGATACTGATAAGACATCATGAGTCGACAAATATGATTAGGTTGTAAAGCTATATCTCATATTATAAGGAAAAATAATCACACATAATCTATTGTTTTCAGTGTATACTGAATGAACTCACTATTTCTTTTACTATTGACCAAATCTCTTGAAATAATCTAATTTTAATTATTTTTAGTATATAAAAGAAAATTTAATTATTCTTCCCAAGATCACATATCTACCAATTGTCAGATGTATTGTTAGCTTAATGATAACTTCTTTCTGGCTCACTATTATATTATCAATCTAGCTGTTTTTTTAAATGCAAATATTCCAAATGTGTACATATGTTTTATAAAGCTATGAGAATTAAATTTATCTAAACTATTACTTTGATCAAAAAGTGATGCATTTGCTGCAATATTAATGATAGATAGAAGAATTAAGTACTCATTTACAAATAGATGATTTGAACAACTCTGCAAATAATAAAAGGAATCCTGATGGGTTATGTGATTAAAAAAAAAAAAGAAAGATTTACTTCTTCAGTTAGTTTTAGTTCTGTTCTTAAAGGCTTAAGAAAAAGAAGAAAAAAGCAGAAGATATGAAATTTAAATAAAAGTAAAAGATGGGACAGCAAGTTTCCTAGTAGAAACCAAAGAACCTAGAGAAAATAAAACAATATAAAATTAATATATATATATATATATATCAATAATTGATAAATGATAGCTTCTACACATGGTGAATTTATACCAAGAATATTCAATACCCTGAATGAGATTCCCTCAATCATATAAAACCTGTGACCAGATTTAAAAAATCTGTTCTCCCTGTTCTCAGTTTCTTTACAGAAGATTCTGCTATGGAGTTGAGCACACTATCTTAGATGATATCATGGGAGAATCATGGTCAATCCAAGTTAACATAATATTTAATCATCACAGGCCAATCATATTCAACTTGACATCTCCTTGGTCATACATAAGGTACAAACAAAGACAATAATAAAACCATATGTGTGCCTAACATGATAGAGTTCAGCCACATAAAACTGAAAACACACACACATGTTTATAGCAATTATAGTCTTCATTTCTTCAACTAGTCATATTTCTGAGGCCCATACTTAAAACTAACTTCTTCCATATTGCCTATTCCTATGCCTCAGCAGCTGCCTCAGCGGGTTCTCGATCTGGTGAAGTTACCTGAACCCTCATTGCTTAGGAGCCTGGACCATTAGTAGTCATGTTACAATTGGATTGCTGGAGTTTACCATTGAATGTAATCAGAGTACATAATAATACTAAGACATGACCTAAGGAATCTCCTGGCTCCCAGACATATTTTATACCTCTATTGTACAATACCAATGTAATTTCCCCTTGATCTAGAAGCACACTGAGTCAGTCCAAAATGGCCAGAAAGTATCATTTACTTCCTCTTTAATGGAATCATTGAGTAAAATCAGTGTCTCCACATGGGAGTCTTCCTGCCTTGGGAACTGCAACCTGCACAGGTCATAGAGTTAAAGGAAAAATATTGTTAGTGAATCTTTTGGAGAAATATTGAGGGTGCCACTCTTATTTCCACCTTTTGGTTCCTAAAAGCACGAATATATTGAAGAAGAAGCATGACATGTTTAGAACACATACATTCTCCTGGGAAACATTGCCCCAATCCTGCAAGGTATTATCAGTTACCTGGTCTCCTTAATTGTTTTATCGAGCCAACTGCTTCAGGATGATGGAGAATATGGAAATACCAGTGGATTCTGTGAGCATGAGTCCATTGCTGCACTTCATCTGCTTTTTAGTTCCTTGATTCTAGGTGACACTCTGAGGAACACCATGCCAGTGGCTAAAACATTCTGTAAGCCAACAACTGTTCATTTTAGCAGAAGCCTTGCATGTAGGAAAGAGTTTATTTCAGTAAGATCAGTCAACGTGGGTTCCTGAAAGGGGGACTGGGAATGGAGAGGGCAAGAGACGCGAGAAATGGAGACAAGACAGGACTCTGATCAAGTTTTGTTTATTAAGCCAAAAGGCAAGGTTAATATAGGCTAGCAACAGGAAGGGAGGTACAACTTATGGAAATGAGGTGTAGGGATAATCAGCCAATCATCATACACATACCATCAAAGAAACACTGGGAAAAAATGGTGGGCAGCAGTATTCAAACAGGTCCACATGTTAATTAGGTGAGCTCAACAGGTCCGCATGCCATTTAGGTGAACTCAGGGATTCAAAGGTTATCTTGCCCGCAAGCCATTACAATACAAAAGGTCAATAAAGGCGTCACTGAGGTATGGGAACAGCATTTGGCTTCCCACAGGAAAAAAAATTGCACTTTCTTGATGGAAGTAGTTTTATGTAATCAACTTGCCACTGAGTTCCTGATTATTCTCCCTAAGGAATAATGTCACATCTTGGAGTCAGTGTTGGACTCACAGTGATGTATTCTGCAACTGGCATACTGGACACACAGCAGTGGCAGTTGCCAAGTCCAATTCTGTGAGTAGAATTCCAGTTTTCATAACTACCATCCCCACCAACATGATGACATTGTCCATGAGCCCATTGAACAAAGGTAGAAGAGGGAACGATGATTAATTTTCACAGGGTCTTATCCTTTCAGTGAGCATTTACATGAGACACAAATACCTTTACATCTGGAGGTCTTTTAGAGAGGTCTTTCCAAGCACCTCTTCCCCATACCTCCTTGTCCCCAATTTCACAATTATATTCCTTCCAACTCCATGACCATCCAAGTAAGTCATTGTTCATAGCCCATTAGTTCAGTAGTACACTTGGCAATTTTCTTTTCAAGAAAATCAAAAGACGCAGAGTACCCATCAAAATTTTGTCCATTGGGAGGATTTCCTTTCACCACTGTACCCTAGGGAGAACCAGATAGGGGCTTTCATGCTGCTGCTGTCCATTCAGACAATACATAGTTGATGATGGGCATCTCAGCATGCCTGGTGACCAGGTAAGGAATTCAGTCTTCAGGAAAGACTCAAAGGAAACCAGAACTTATTTTTCTTTAGGAAAGTATTTGTCTATAGAGGATGTCAGAGCTTTGCTCGAAACTTCCAACATTCTGTGCTGCTCTTCACCAATAAGGGCCTGCCAAAGTATCAAGACTGCATCTCTACCTCTCACTGACCCTTCAAACACTGTTGGATAAGTTAGGTCACATGACCCAAGTGACAGAGACACATGTACAGCAGCCTGAAGCTATCACAGATCTTTCTTTTGTTCTGGACCTCACTCAAGGCTGGCTGCTGTTTGAGTCATTTAACTAAGAGACTGGCATAGCATACCCAAATGAGGTATATACTTCCTCTAAAATCCAAAGAGGTTTATCAAGTAATGTGCCTACTTTTTCATTTTAGGAGGGGCCAGATGCAACAATTTATTCTTTATCATGGTAGGGAACCCTGATTGCATAGTATAATAGAAAAGTGTGACATTTTGTGGAAGATTGTCTGCTTCTGCAAACTAAATTATGGCACAACACTAAAGAATTGCTGTAAAACTGGATGGATAGTGTGAGATTGTATTAGTCCCCTTGTTAGCTGTTAAGAAACTGCTTCTGGTGGTCCTTCAAAAAAAATTGAGAAAATGGCATTGGAGAGATCAATTGCTGCATACCAGGTACCAGGAGAGCTATTAGTTTGCTTAAACTACAAAACCACATTTGGAACAGAAGCTACAATTGGAGTTGCTCCCTGATGAAGTTTATTATAATCTACTGTCATTTCACAAGAGCCATCTGGTTTGGCCTAGACCAAATAGTGACATTGGGAAGTGGTAGGAAGAAGTAACTTTGCATTTTTCAGACACTTGAAGATGGAACTAATCTCTGAGATCACTTCAAGATGCTGTACTGCTTTTAATTACAATTCTCCTAGGCAAAAGTAGCTCTAGTAGCTTCCACTTGGTTTTTCCCATCTTATTAGCCCTTATTTCACATTTCAGGGATCCAACATAAGGCTTCTGCGACTTTCAAAGTGTATTCTTTCCAGTAATTTCTTGAACTGCAGACATTACAGCAGAATGGGCCCAGGACCCACTGAATTGACTGTGAGGTGAATAAGAGCTAAGACTTCATTAATAATGAAGGTCAAATTAATGAACTCACATTAATGACTTGAACTCCAAATGCTCCCACTTTGACCACCCGATCATCCAAATATTTTGGATCTCCTGGAATTAGTCTCAATTCAGAGTGAGAGTCTAGTAATGCCCCAAATGCATAGTGATTGCATTTTCTTAATGAATAGTCATTCTTGTGAAGGTAACATATTCCTTTAGGGAAGGCTGGGAAGAGGAATAACAGTATAAATAGGTGGTGTCAGGGAGTTTTACTTAAATGCCCCCAGCCTCACTTCCTTCCAGAAACTGTGGGCCTTTAACTGGCTCACGTATAAAAATTGATGGCAGGGGTCATAACTCTCTTTTTTTGGTGATTGGAGTTAGACTGCCATTTTCCTGATGTAGAATTATTTGCTTATATAAATGAAGTCAATATTTAGTAGGTTTCCCCTCTAGTTCACTCTTAGGAACACCCCGCATAAGTAGTCAACACCATAGGTCTCTATAAATTAAGCTATTTTGATTACTACTCTGACTCTGCTGTCCATTACAGGAGTCACAAAACTTACCTGTTGATCATGTGTTCCCACGTGTCTCGTACCCCCAAGGAACCCAATCAGCCCCATTCCATGCAAGAGTCTTAATTCAATTAAGGAATTCCTACTGTCAAGCCAAGAACATAAAATAACAATCATAGGAGTCTTCAGAGATGCTGGGGCTCTCTTTGCAAATGTATTTCACATTATTTTAGTAAAAGTGTGTCATCAGAGAACTCCTTTTATGTGCTTATGGGTTTCTCCTAATCCACTCTAGCATGCATTTTTCAATAAGGCTTTGGGTGCCTTTTTCTATTCAATAGCAAAGTTGGTCTGGCATTCCACTTGATTTATTGAAGCCTGTCTCACAGCCAAGTAAAAAACTGAGCTCCTCCTTTAACTTCTCAACCCGAACTATTTAATTAAAAGAATCTGCTCAGTGGGCCCATAGCAATAAACTCACACTATCCAACCTGATATTTATTGTACCATTATGCCTCATGCCAACTAACTATTTCTGCACACATGCTCCAGGATTCTGCTTGGATATGTTAGAAAAAGTGAGCTGGCCTACAGGAGTATAGCTTACCTCTCCCTGGCTAACCACCTGAATGTTACCTTTGGACACTCAATGTGACTTAATGTGACTCAATGTGATTTCAATGTGGTCGTAAGCCTCCAGGCAATCATACGCAATGCAGGTGTTCCCCAGAAACCTGCAATAATATCTTGTAATTCATCTGCCTCAGGGAATGCTCCAGATATAGCCTCTGGTATCATATTAATATTTATGTTGGTCTAATCTCAATTGTGTGCAGTGAGGATAATTGTTTTATTGAGAATGGGTTGACGACTTCAGCTGAGTCAAGTTGGGCTAGTGCCTGGCCAGACGCAATGGCATCTAGGTACTCAATACCCTCATATACAGAGTTATCAGCCCACACATACCCATCCAAAGTTTCAGAACTCTGCTTCATTCCAACCCATGCCTTTACTTTAATACAAGACATTTGCCTAGATTAGAATTAAGTTGGTGTAATTCAGATACTCGTGTGATATACCTCTGACGTTGATTTTCAGCAATTATATTATTAAAAGAAATCCTCTTTCTTTCATGACATGTGATGAAGTGTGCAGTCTCTTGTGTGGCATTTGAGCCAGGTTTCTTAAGCTCTGAGTTCATCATTTTCTTTTATTGGTGAGTTTATCTAAATAGTACAAACCATATAACCCATATTCCTTATATCCTAATTCTGTCAAAATTGTAGAAATACACTCAGAATATGTTCACCCTCAGCCTTACTGTGTTCACCAACACTTCATCTATGGGTGGTGCTATTTTGTATTAACCTTTTCACCTCATACCATGGAGTAACCATGCCTTCTTTACTAATAATGGCAAACTCATTCATTCTAGCATAGAGTCTGAGTTCTCAGTTCCTTTAGGCCTAATCAGACTTGAGAATAAATTTAGAAACTTTATCTTTATGATTTTGTTTCTCAAGAATTGTACCTGCACCACATGTGTTAGGCTTACTTGCCTAGTCAAACAAAACCAGTGATATTTATGTGTATGTATATGAAAAAGAAATTTATATCAAGAAATATTTCAGACATTTGTAGAATTTCATAAGTCCAATTTGACTCCATAGCACCCAACAAGTCCAGTTCAACTCCATGGGTCAGGGCTAAGCTGTTATCTTCACTTGGGTCCTGTAGCTGCAAGGGCTGATGAACAAGAAACAGAATGATGATGCAGAATTAAATGACTGTCAGAGCAGATAAATGAAACAAGTGTGTTAATGGTTCCTGGGACCAGCAGGTAGTCTAAGAGGAGGTTAAAAAACCAGTATGTGATAAAACCTATCAGTAAAAGTCAGTCAACTTCCAGACATGGTCTATTTATATTGAGTAGATCACAGCCTAAATGAAACATTCCTCAATTAGATTGAAGTTGTGACCAGATTAAGGAAGTCTACCCTCTCCACAACTACTTGGCTATTTCACAGAATATTTCATCATCAAGTTGAACACACTGTTGGATCACATCATGGAAGAATTTTGGCAGACTGAAGTTGACATAAAATTGATCTGTCACATGGGATTGTCCTAATTTGTCCAATTGGCTTACCATGGGCCCAAATTAACTTGATAGACATGGATAAAATCAGAAAAAACCTGGAATGGCAGTTTTCATTCCTTTCATTCTTCATGTGTCAACTATTCCAACCAGCTCTGTAAGACCAGGTAAACATAAATATTACAGAAATAAATTCAACTTACAAAAGTTGTTTGTTTTTGATAAAAAGAAATGAAATACAAAATGAATCAAATTAAAAGATTGCAATACAAAATTATGCTGTATTTTGTGTATTGCTTTTTCTAATTGGGAATTTATGTATTTTTGGGGGGTGGGGGCATCACTGCCCTGGTGGGAGTAGGAAGCCCAGCCTTGCTTCTAGAGAGCTGCTGCTGGATTTGAACCATCAACCCTGTACACCACCAGGGCTCAGCCTGGAATTTTTATATTTTTAAAGGTGCCTTTTATACGAGCATTAAAATGAGTATGACTGACACATAAGTCTGATAAAATAGGTTCACTACTTTTACTGTGAAATTACTAAATATCTATGAAATAAATTTAAGTAGACCTCAATAAACAGATCAATAAATAATATTAACTAATTGAATGGTCAGTATTGTTAAATGTCAATTATCCTTAAAGCAGACTATGCATTCTTTTTTATGAATCATTTTGTGGTGAACTCTTAGAGCTCTTATAACAATCCATACATCAATTGTATCAAGCACACTTGTCTATTCAAAACATCTTTCTACTTGAGCCCTTGGTATCAGCTACTCTCCCTCTCACTCATAAATCATAAAGTATTATTTTCATATTTCACACCATTTTCTGTGTCCCTTCACCCACATTTCAAATGTTCTTACCTCCCCTAGATCATGTGGTGGGGGGGAGGCAGGTGTTATACATCCTTCATGCCAATCTCTACCTACTTCTCCCTCCACCCCCCTGCCCTCATGATATCATTACTCCCATTATTGCTCCTGAGGAGTTTATCTGTACTAGATTCTGTGTGTCAAGAGCTTTTTTCTGTTCACAACGTTTCAATCTAGCTGGATTTATAAGGTAGAACCCTGGTCTATATAATACAGTCTTAATAAATTTCATGGTCATGGAAAGTGTTTTATTTTTAATTTCAGCCTTAATACATTTCACAAAAAGTGTTTTAATTTAAAAAAAACACAAATACCATATAATTATGATGTCCCAAACCTTGACTAGATAAAACAAATTTTCAAGGAAAAGAAAAACTTGGCATACTCATACAGCCTGATTTAAAATATTTATTGCTATAGTAGAGTTCTTCAGTTTTATATAAGTGTGTTCATGTGTAAATAAATAGAATAATAGAACACAATAGAGTCTAGATATACCCATTGCCATATAAACACCTAAATTTTAAAAATTATCATTATTTTCTTGTTACTGTCAAGAACACACACCTTTGATATTCTCTACATAGCCATTTGGTTAAATTGGGTACATAGCTATGGTTGTGAAATCAGGCTTACCCTTCTTTTCTGAGTTGTTATTCCAGCATTCACATAAACTTACTGTGCCCCAAGGAGTCAGTCTAATCTTTAAATTTGCTTTGTCAATTTGCCCCTAGATAGATGAGTCTTAATTACTCATTAACTTAACTTAGTTATCTTGTGACTTCAGGGAATATTTTTACAAAATAGTTGACCAGTAATCTTCATCATCATTCATGTCAACAAATCACAGTCAAAGGAATGTGACATCTTCAATTGGATCCCAGAATAGAACAAATAAATTAAATCAAGGAAATGTAAGATAATTTGGATAAAATATGGATTTAGTTAAAAACAACATAAAAATAATGACAAATAATTGTCATAAATATCCTATACTAAAATCTCATGTAAGTCACAATTTTCCTATAAATTTAAAAGTGCTCTAACTTGAAAATAAATATTTTAAAAATATTTTTAAAATAAAAAAATATATCTTTGGTTCACATTCAAGTGCTTAAGAGATGCATGTAACCAATTGCTACTGCTTGGACAATATAAATGCAATATATTTACATGAAATATGTTTGCATTATTAGAATGTGCCAATTGGCTTATAGATTTATAAATTATCTTTGGTTAAATGCTCTAACAGACATTTACCTGTTTATATTTGATATCAACTTGTACATGTGTAGGTGTGACATCCAACATGTAAACCAGTCACACCTGATTATTCCTACTGATAGGTATGTCCTTTTTGTAAGAGCGACACTGGGGGCCCCTCCTTCTTGCATTGCTAAGACTTGAAGCCTACCTCCAGTGGGCCTATGTGGGCCGCCTGACCCTGAGAGCTGTCAGTCCCAAGCCATGTTTCCAATGACCTTGGTTCCATGTAACTCTGTCTCCAAAAGCTAGTGACCTCCCTGCCCTCTGCTTCACTTTGCATATCATTGTCCTGCAGCTGCCTGAGTCTGAAGATGGCACATCAGACAAGTGGATTAAGTTGGACTGTGCAGGGATGCCTACTTGCTATAAACCATGTTCATGTACAAATATGAGCATCACTGTTTTGTTTCGCTAGACCAGAGGTCAGCAAACTGTAGATCCAGAGCTATGTGCACCTTTGTCAATATGCAACTGTGGTTCTGAAATAAAATTGAAAACACTTAAAGGAAACGATTCATATAGTGGTGACTTTGTAGTTTGGAAAAGTATATTGGTGACTCTTGAATACTTTTTAAAATCTTGTGATGAGCAGGATGGGGTTTTCTGGTGTCAAATGTTTGCTCTCTCTCCCCTGCTTTAGACAGCCCAACCTATCTCACTTGTAATTCCACCTGTTCCAAGATGATATTTGTTCTCCATGGCCTGTAATCCTATAGCATGAAGCCTCGCCGGCGGTTACTCTGAGATTAGTAGTTCCAAAGACTCAGCAGCACTGAGATGAAACGTCCTGTGTCTTCAAGGTTGTGTTCTCCGAAACCTGTTATGACATCCACCATGTCCTATTCTGTCAGGGTTCTGAGTGGCCATCGAGGGAGCGCTGAATCAGATCGACCCACTGTGCAGCAGAGCAAACCATGTCCAGGCTCTGCTTCAGCCGCAGACTTGTGTTTGTAGCGGACAGGCTTGCAGCCACTGTGCTTATTGGTCTGTTGAAGGCTTTCCTCCTTTTCACCGCTCCTCCACTTCACCAAACAGGATATCCTTTCCCAAGTACTAATCATTCTTGATAAAATTTCCAAAGTACAGAAAGCAAGTCTTGATATCCTTACCTCTAAGGAGAATTGGGCTCTTCAAAGACACGCTTTTTTTTTAAAGTCCATGATGCCTTTGATATTTTAATTGACACTATAATTAGTATAAAGTGCATATGTTCTTCTTCAGGGTTCTCTATTCAATATCTTATTTGTTTTGTTTTGTTTTCTTTTTTGTTTGTTTTTTTGGGGGGTTTGGGGGGAACATCACTGCCCTCTGGTGGTCGTGGGAGCTATCCAGCCTTGCTCCAGGAGAGCTGCTGGTAGATTTGAACTGCCAAGCCCATGGGCCAATATCTTATTTTACATACATATAAGGACTTTGAAAATACCATGGCTTGGGTCAGTCACACCTCAATTCCCACGAAAACATTTTCAATACTTTTAAATGGTCTTCTGGAACAGATTTACCCAATACAATGTGTCATTTGATCTCTTGACTTCTACTTCCACATGCAGGGATTGCGGATACAAATGAGATGAAATCATTGACAAATTCTGTCATGCCTCATGTGGTTCCCTATTAGTCTAGCTGTGAGAATTTGGGGGTTTTTTGACACTGAGATGTGTGATCCATACTGAAGACCAATCAACAAGTACTTCAGGTCCTGCTGACTTCAATAGGCTTTCTGCATACTGCAAATTGTTATTAAACTTTCCTCTGATACTAATACCACATTCTTCTTTATATGATGTACTATATTTGTTCTTTCTTCAACATACAGTTTGAATAAGTATGGGAACATATAACCCTGACTCATACCTTTCATACATGTTCCCTTGTTTTATTTTCACAACTGCTTTTAGATTAATATACAAATTTCACATTAGTACAATGAAGTATTGTGGAATTCCCATTTTTGCCAAGACAATTTCTAGTTTGTTATGATCCACACAGACAAATGTCTTTTTCATACTTAAAAAAAATCAAACATATTTCACATTTGTTTGTCAGCTTATACTGTGATGGCCTGTGTGCTATGATGCTGGAAACTATGTCAACAATATTTCCAATGCCAGCAGGATCATTCAAAGTGAACAAATTTCAGCAGACCCTTCAAACTCAGAGCAGACAATGAAGAAAGGGTAGGCTGCCACTTCTGAGCAGTTGGTCACATAAAACCTTATGGATAGCATAGAGTTATTATCTGACAATGAAAATATAAGGAATAGTGGCAGAGTTTGGGTAGAGATAATGCCAGAAGATAAGTTCCACAGATCAGAAGGTACTCAAAATATGACTGAGGAAGACCTGCCTTCTCAAAGTAGAATTGATCATAAGGAAATGAATGGAGCAAATCCCGCAGAATTTAAACCTTCAGGACATTCATTTTCTAATGGTACAAAACTCATAAGAAAAATTAACTTATGAAATACAATGTATGAATCTAGGAAGAATGTAAATGAAACAGATAGAATCAATATGGTTTGTCAGTAAACTAACATGGACTCATATAGATTATTTTGGAGCACAGAAACATATTTTGCTATGTCAAAAATTACAGATTTAAGACAGATGATGTTCCAATCATCATCAAAAAGGGCATTTCAAGATAGATTTTAAAGTGCAATGTTCACTGTGATAGAACAGAACACAAGGAGATCAAATCAGTACTATTATTCAATCTTATGCACCAACCAATAAATTAGGTAATGCAGAAATTGATGGATTCTATTAATATCTTCAGTCTGAAATTTGTCACACACAATAAAATTTGTTAGTAATATTACTGATTAAAGTGCAAAAGTTGGAAACAAAAGAAGGAGCAGTAGCTGGGAAATATGGCCTTAGTAATAGAAATGAAGTTGGAAGTAGTGTTATATAATTTTGTAATAGCAACAAATTCTTCATCACAAACATCCTTTTCGACAACATAGTGACTATACTTGTGGATTTCTCCAGATGGAATTCATAGAAATCAGATCAACTACATCGGGTGAGAAAACAATGGATAAGCTCAATTTCTCAGCTAAAAAAGGTGTTGATTGTAGAGGAGATAATGGATACCTCATATGTAAGTTCAGTGTGAATCTGAAGAAAATTAAAACAAGTGAATGAGAGTCAGAATATGACATTGCATCTATGTCACTTGATTTTCAAAACCATCACCTCAGTTTTGATCTCATGTTATGTTTATGAATTAAATTGTTTAACACTTTGATGATTTAATGAAATGGTTCCTTTTGATAGAATAGTTCATTCTCCTATCCTTAGAATCAAAATCTTCCCAAGTAACTTAACTCAAATTAAATAGTACAGGATGTTTTCCATTTAAAGGACAAAATATTGTGAAAGTAAAACTGCTTCATTTAGATTTTGTTGGCAGGTTTGTTTATTAAGTGAACCAGAAGGCTTGCTTTATTTGTGACGTTGGATTGTGGATCAGAGTGAAGTTATAGGTGAGTTTCATGGTGATTCCAGGAAGATCCGGTTAGAAGAAATAAGCCCATGCAAAATCCAGTGCAAAGAGAATATCTGGGGCACAGGGGTCAAGTACTAGAGCGCTTTTGCAAGAGTCTAACAGCCACTCACAGAAAGATCAGTCTGTCTTCTTCCTTGGCATTTTGCAACTTCAAAAATCCTGGGAAGCAACTGTTATCCTCTACAAAAGCTTGTTGTGGGCTGAAAAATGTGAATAACTAAGTTTAAAATAAAAATGTAGATGTTTAGAACAATCTAGATAAGATAAATTTATATGAGAAAAATTAAATGATTAAATTAATGTGTCATAAATTAAATTTAAGTTGTTTTGGTATATAAATAAAGTCAAAATATTTAAATAAAATTTTCAGAATAAATTATAGAAATTGCTATTAAGGAATGTTTGTTATAATTTGAACTTGACATATCTTTTATAGAAGAAATATATCTATATCCTACCACGAGTCCACCATGTTTTCGTGCTGTGGTTGTGTGTGCGCTGCTCTGATGCTGTAGCTGTGTCACTAGCATTCCCAATGCCAGCAGGGTCCCCCAAAGTTAACACACTTCAGCAGAGATTTCAGACTAAGAACTGACAACAAAAAAGCAATTGCCTATAAACTTCTGAGGAAATAAACACGACAATCTTGTGAAGAGAATAGAAAGTTCCAAATGCTGAAAACCTCATTTAAACAAGAAGAACATTGTCAGAGACAGTGGCAGAAAAAAGAGTCCCCTCTGTCAAAAGGTACTCAAAATATGACAGGAATAATTGTGTTCTCAAAGTAGGATAAATTATATGATTGGGTTAAGGTGAATGAATTAAAGCCTATATGTATAAAGTTTCTCAAGACTATCTATTACTGAGAAGGAACAACTCAAAATGAGAGGAAACATTAGAAAAAAATAAATTATTATGAAAAAAATAATATTGAGAATTTGGAATGTACAAATTGTGAATCTAGAAAGATTTAAATCTGTGAAATTGAAATGAAAAAATGTTTAAAAAATTTCCTTCAAGGTATTGTTGAGATAAATGGACTGGTACTGTGATTAAGAAAATCTTATGGTTTGCAATGTCAGGAGTGACACAGAAAAAGGAATGACACTACATTCATTGTCAAAATGCATATCTCAATATCTATCTTGAAGTGCAATGCTGGATGTGATATGATTATATCTATCCACATTCCAGGGAATTCAAAGAATACAATCAAAATTCATATATTTGCATCAACCCCTAAACCTTGTGGTGAAATTGAAGAATTCTACCAACAGGTTCAGTATGAAAATAAGTGTGCCAACATGATGCATTTATAATTGTTAGATATTGGAATGAAACAATTGGAAAAAAAGAGCAGTTGAAAAATATGATTGCAATGATAAAAACAAAGGCAGAACTCTCATGATAGAATCTGGAAAAAACAATGACTTCATAAAAATACCTTGTATGAAACAAGCAAAAATACACATCAACTTCTGGAGATGGAAGACACAGAATTCAAATTGACTACACCTGTGGGAAGAAGCACTAAGTTCAAATGAAGTCATCACGCTGCGACCTGATTGACAGGCAAAACTCTACTTAATATCAGTGCCTAAAACCAAGCCAGGAGCCGATTGTGGAGCAGACTGTCAGTTGCTCATACACAAGTTCATGTCGAGGAGAAAATTAAACCAAGTCCACTAGAGCCAAAATATGACCTTGAGACTATATGAAAAATCAAGAACACCTCAAGAACAGATAGACATTGAACACTAATGGAAGAAGATAAGATGAGCTGTTGGATATCAAGAGCATCATATTTGAAGAATGCAAAAAGTCCTTAAAAAGATAGGAAGGAGAAAAGATCAGTGTGGATATCAGAAGAGACTCTAAAATTTATCTTAATCATAAACTAAGGCACATGTAAGAAATATACTAAGTTAAAGAGTTGAACAGACAATTTCAAAGGGCAGTTTTAGGAGACAAAGAAAATTGTTAAAATGAAATTGGCAAAGGCCTCAAGTTAGAAGACCAAAAAAAGGAAGAATATTCTCAGCTTATCATAAATGAAGAGAACAAAAAATATCAACCTCAATTTGTAACATTGAAAGATAAAATGTTAGTCTGGTTTGATTAGAGAACAAATTCATAGGCACTTATGTGTAGAACAAAGAGCTTTATATACAAAAGCATTTGAATATTGAGAAAACAACCGAGTCCAGTCCAGAACAAATCCATAGCTCTGAAATTATCCCATATGTCTGTTCCCAATTTATAAAGTCCTCTTTAGATTCATGAACCACATGTAATGATGCTGAATGCAGGAAGATCACAGGTCAGTGGGTGGAAGGTCTTGTGAATCCAGTGTCAGCATAAGTATCTCAGCACTGGTAGGGGTTCCACATGGCTCCTTTCGCTCCAGAGTGCTATGGTAGCTCCATGTGCCTTGTCAATGGAAATGTCTCACAGGGAGTGTGTGTCCTTCCTGCAGTGTGCTATTTATCTCCAAGTGAGGTCATCAAATTGAGACCTAATTGACAGGTGAAACTCCCCTCCTATATAAAGAGTAATTGCATATTAAATGATGCTTACATCTTCAAAAGAAGATGGAAAACATAGAGGACTCCTATGGAAAAAAAAAAGAACTAATTGACATTCCACCATTTCTAAAGATAGCATATGAACAAAAAAAAAAAACAGTTTTACTGAGACAGTCCAAGCTGTACTGAAATACTTATCTAAAAACAAGGCTCCAGGCATCGGTGGAATACCAATAAAAAATGTTTCAACAAAATGATGAAGCACTGGAAGCACTCAATCTTCTATGTCAGGAAATTGGAGGACAGCTACTTGGTCAACTTGCTGGAAAAGACCCATGTGTGTAACCCTTCCAAAGAAAGATGACCCAACAGAACGTTCAAACTATAGAACAGTGTAACTGCTATCTCATACCAGGAACGGCTGGCTAAAGCTATTACAGCAATGGTTTCAGCAGCACACCGACAGGCAGCTGGCAGAGGTGCAGGCAGATTTCGATAGAAGACTTACAATAAGGGATATATTTCCTGATGTCAGATGGATCTTGGCTTAAAGCAGGGAATATCAGGAAGATGCTTAATCGTGTTTTGTCGACTATGTAAAGGCTTTTGACTGTGTGGATCATATCAAACTAGGGGTAACTGAAAAGATGGGGATTCTAAAACATTTCATGAGTTAACTTGTACATGAATCATTCAAGAAGCAGGTGTGCCGAAAGAATAAAGAAATACTTCTTGGTTCAAATCAGGCCAAGTTGACACCATACTTAATATAGATTAAAGCATCTATGGGAATCGCTTGTGTATCTTTGTTTTATCTGCTTATTCTAGTGTTCATTTGTGTCTTTTGACTGTAATTTTTACTTAATTGGTGGTTATTTCTTTTCAGTGATCATCCTGTTTCTTTTCAATCTATCTGCTTACCTATTGAATGAGTCTCTAGAACATTATGTTGAGTGAAAGTAGTCAGTCACACAAAAAATACATATAATTTTATTACATTTATACAAAAATACAAACTATCTATAATGATGTACAACAGACTAGTGGTTGCATGGGACAGAAAAAAACAGAGAAGTAGACTTCAGAGTAGTGTGAACAAGTTTGGGTGGTCTTAGTTACCAAGTGGTAGTATAACAAAAAATACCAATGGCTTCAAAGAACAAATGTTTATTTTCTCATAGGACAAAAGCTTAGCATTTAGTTTAGAATATATTTATGTCTAGTCTTTCTATGAATTTTGATTGCAGGCATTCCCTTATGAGACACTGTGGTTTTGTCTGCGGGTGTCTCTGTTGATTCTGCTCTTTTTGGAAGACACTATGAAGACATGATCAGGGTTAAGATCTAACCCCAGTTTGGTTCAAGGAGTCCTGGTTGCAGGAAAATTAAAGTGGTAGGCTGCTGACTGATATATTGGCATTTCCAATCCAACCAGCCAATCCATGAAGAAAGATGTGGTGATCTATTTCCATAAAATTTAGAGTCAAGAAATATTACATCACACAGGATTATTATGTGTAGTCAACTTGATGGTACCCAAAAACAATGTTGACCCTAGTGTGACCATTAACATAGCACAGTGAGGGCTGAGCCCCTGTGGCGTAGTGGTTGTGCACGGGACTGCGGCCCAATGGGATGGAGGTTCAATTCCAGCAGTGGGGCTGGGCCTCCCACTCCCACCACCGGAGAGCAGTGATGCCATCCCCCCCCCAAAAAAAACATAGCATAGTGAAAACGTTTGAACACAGGGATATTTAGAGGTATAGAGAATAGGAATTCCACATATATTTTAGTGTAGATGCAATTATATGCATACTAAGGGTGATTAAAATATTCTGAATTTTGATTGTGGTGATGATTTTGCAAGCTTTTCCAACTCTCACATTTCATTGAATCATATATGCTCAACAGATGCACTGATTCATATGTAAATTATGTCTTGTAAAATTGATCAAATTTTTAAAAAGTGGATGACATTTAGGTATGTCAGTTATGCTCCTAAGAGCATCGATTATGCTTCAACTTTTGAGATAATGTTAAATATTTCTGTTTACCTTTGCATGTGCATGAATTGTGGAAAAATTTATATATAGGGCAGTATATAAGTAATTTAGTTATTTCATCTGTATATTTCAAAAGCATATAAAACATACGTAAGACTATTTACCTCAATTATGTTCTTCTGTATTTTTACAACAGTTTTCTTTCTAGGCTTAAAGTCAGACCAAAAGCAACTATCAAGTACACATATTTATTT
Organism: Nesogale talazaci; assembly: GCA_004026705.1. Taxonomy (NCBI): domain Eukaryota; kingdom Metazoa; phylum Chordata; class Mammalia; order Afrosoricida; family Tenrecidae; genus Nesogale; species Nesogale talazaci. The sequence continues at coordinate 189,146 of PVJH01000599.1, forward strand.
AGAATTAGGGTAAAAAATAGAACACATATTTATTTTATTTTATTTTCATGACTAATAAGATCAGATATTTTTTAAAAATTATTATTCAAGCATTATTAGAAGGGTCAGAAAATGTCAAGCAGTGATAATCATTAGAGAAAGCTTTTGTGTCATGTTTTTATCTTACTCCTTGCTATCACAAAGGTATGTTACTTTAACTTCTGGTTTGTTTCCTCAAAATATTTGGAGCACTGCTACTTTGACAATTAGGTGATTTCAATAGATGATTTTTTGCCACAGGCAAAGTTCCCCAGTAGAAAGCCCTGAGGATTGCTGCAAGAATGTTTATTAGAAATTATATTTAGGGGGGAAGTGTGGTATAAAACAGTGGCTCTGTGCAGGGAATGAGGTTATATGTTTGCAATATTGAGTTCCACCAAGTATCAAAAGCCTTGTAGGTCCTACAACAGTGGGGTTCAATCTTAGATATCCTACATGATAACGTAGAACTTTCCCATGGATTTTCCTAGAGCATAACTGTGATGGGAGCTGTCTTGGCTTTTCTCTTACTAAATGAGTTTGAAGCTTCTGGAGAACAACCAGCAGTTTAGCCAGCTCTCCTCCAGGACTCCATCTTGGATCTCTAGTAGGCACAAATTCTCCACATGGATTGCTGAAAAAGATTTTAAGTAGAACTTATCTTATTCCAATCCCTTGATTCTCAAACTATTTCATTCTATATCTCAGAAGCAAGCCAATACAGTGGCCACTGGTTCCTGCTTTATTCAGCAGCTGGAATAATAATCTAATCTCAGAGGGTGTTATCTCAATGCCAGTACTTTAGCTGTGTTTTTATGAAATCTTTTCAGTGTTCTAAAATAAAGGTAGCTCTAAGTTATATAATAGATGATATGACCAAAAATTCTATAATCATACACCTGGTCATATCTCCAGTATAGGATCAGATGCAGTGGACAATGCAGTGACGATGACTTTAATTAATAAATCACTTACATTCAAATGAGTTACAAAAATGGTAGTTTTCCCAATGCACTATAGTTGGATATAATAATCCCTTACACAGGAAACAAATTGGTATTGTCCAGAAAAAAACAACTTATGATTTAAATATTTAAAGAACTTCTCAAAATTTCTGATGCATTTCCTAAGGGAGTATGTGGAGATATTACGATTGGATTTTGCTGCTCAAGATCTGAATTTTCAGATATTTGGGGTGAAAAGTATTCCATATTATTGAGTCCATACCTAATCCTTTAACTATTTAACATGAGTCATTGATAAATTACTAAGTAACAGAGAATGAATGTTGGTAATACATCTGACAATATTTTTGTCCCAATATATGCAGTATCTATCTGTTTGTTTTCAGTAAATGCTTTTTCAGGTTAAGCATTACCCAGAGATTCAATTGTGTCTACATTTTTGTCCCCCTGGCTGAATGTTTTCAGTTCAACAGATGTACATGGCCTAGGCATTTTTGACTACTTATTTGTATATTTATCCGACTACTTATTTATGCTCATTTGTTCTCTGAATTTTATAGACTCTATCTCATACTTACAATCACCATTACAAGATGAATTGCTGTTTCACCAGACCAACCAATTAATGTGAAAATCTGACAATACCCAGCTACAAAGGGACATATGCAGCCATGTATTTACTTAATATCTCAATGGGTAAATACTTAGATTCTATCAGAATCTGTGATGTGGTAGATAATTCTTTGTAAGTAATAATTGACTTTATTCACCACAAAAGAATGGACTTGTTTAAATCCTTAATGTTTGATCTCCAAATCCCTATTAAAGAATTCAGAGTTTCCAAATGAAATTTGTGTTAGGCATGGCTCTCTAGAGAAATGAAACCAGGACACTTATGAGGAGTTAGACGATGTATCAATGATAGATATAGATAGATAGATTGATAGATAGCTAGATAGATAGATAGATTAAGAAGGAATATAAAAGCTTATTACTCCACACAGAAGTGCAGAGAGTGCAGTTAAACTCACTTCCTTGGAAAAGGTAATATACTAGAAGTCTTTCAACTCATGTGAGCTGCCAAGTTCAAGGTCAAAGAAGCACACAGCAGAGTCCTCCCTCAGACAATACAAGCAGCAAACAGCAAGGTGGGTCACCAATAGTCATTAGCTCAGAAGCTTAGCAAAGCAGACCTGAATGGGGTATCAAACACAAGCAATGCAAAGTGACAGGATCCACCAGCCTCAAAGCTCAAGCGACATACACACCAGTCTCAAGCTCTAGTGACACGATCTATGGGGTGGCCTGATCGCCAGGTAGTGTAGCTCACAGGTTGAGGCAGAGAACTAGCTAAAGTCAATAGAACCAGCCAGCATGCTCTGATCACCAGACAGTAAGAGAGAGGGAGATGGGCCTTGCAGAGCCATATATCTTTATGCTCTTCAAACAAACTCTGATCTGATTAATCCTACAGGTTCCTATGGGCCAAGTTGGCACAATAACCTTATTATTACAAATGTATAATCACTGATACTTAATAGCACCTTTGAATATGTTAGTATTTATGAACTAAGGAGAAATTGGACTACTGTCGTTATGATTATCAGATGATTAATTAGTTTGTTATGATTAATAAAGTCCAATGATTTTGTAGCATCAAAGAAACCTCGAAGGCATTTGTATGGTATTCTCTTTGTATCCAACATCAGTGATGATATTTTTTATTCCATGTCCTCTTCTAAACTTAGTTGAATTTTGGTAGCTCTCAGTGAATTGCAAAAGTGAATGACGAAGGATCTTCAACAATGTTTTATTTGTATATGAAATTAGTGATATTGTTGAACCATTTCTTTGGAATGGGGACAAAAATGGAGCTCTTCCAGCCAGTTGGCCAGGTAGCTGGATGACATTTCATGTCATACATGAGTGACTATTGCTAACCCTTTATCAGTGGGTTGACACATTTCAATTGAAATCAATTTCTGGAAGCTTGTTTTGGAATAATGCCTGTAGGGAAGCTGCAAATTCTTTCCTCTATACCAAGGGTTTTTTTATCATGTGCTACTTCTTAAAATATCTGAATGTCAACTAGTGCTTTTGATGCTTCCTTAATTGTTCAATATTTTCCCCATAGAAACTTTTAATATTGCAATTGTTGAGCCTGTTGTTCAGTTTTGATTTTCTAATTCCAAGTCTGCACATTTTATAATACTTTAATTTATCTCTTCGAGCTTCCCTTTGAAAGGTTCCATTCACTTCTTTCACTTCATCATTTCTTACATTCACTGACAAATATAAGCTTCATTCTTTTCTGTCATTCGCTTTGCTCTTTTCATTATTTATCTTTTTAGTGATGTTTTCTCTTCTTCATTTATGGTATTCTCAACGACATCCCATAGATTATTAGATATTCTATATTAGTGTTAGTGTCAGGCAGGGTTCTCTTAGAGAAATAAAATTCAGGTCACTAGTAATTATTTTTATATACTTATATATTGAGAAAGGTATATAAGATAAGAAAGAAAAAGTTAACTATAAAGCAATACAGATTGCTCGGTGCAACTCACTTGCATGAGGCAACTAGATAACTGGCAGTCCTTCAAATCTTGAGGGCCTCAGATATCCAGGCTATCTGGTTACAGGCAGCGAACAGCAGAGCAGGTAGCCAACAGTCAGCCAGATAACAGAGTCCAACAGCCCCCAGCTCAAGAGATGCATATCCCAGGAGCGTGGCGAAGTAGGGCTTGAAGGAATCGCAACTCACAGCAACACAGTCCACGATCAGGTGTCCCACGGGTAGTGTTGCTTGGAGGTCGAGGCACAGGACGAACAAGGCAGCTCTCTGGTCCGAAGATCTGGAAGCAGTAGAGAGGGCAGGACTCACCGAGCCCTTCCTGTCTCTGCCCTTCCATTCATCCCGCGTGTTCATTGGCCGTACCATCACAACAGACCCACCAACCTTCTGTGCCATGCTGGCATAACAAACCTACCCATCACAGCGTTCAATGGGTCAAATCTATTCCTGAGAAGTTCTCAAAATTCCGGTGAGATATTCTCCAGATCCTATCCTGGTTCCCAAAAGTTTGCTTTAATTTTCTGAAACTTGAACTAGCACTTACATCTGAACAATTAATAGGTTGTTTTGTAGGCAGCCATGGGCCTCAATTTGGTTAATGATATTGAGTGTCTGGATTATGTATTTCCACAGATGTCATCAATTTGATTTTTGCATATTCCATATGGAGGCGTTCACATGTATTGTCACCATTTATGTTATTCTAAAAAGGTATTTTCAATGAAGTCTTTGATCTTAGAAAATTCTATCATGGGATTATTTCCTAGCTAGCATTTCTTCTTTGTTTCCAACTTTTGGGTTCCAATTCATCAATGATTATTGTGTTAGTCTAGGTCGATGAGAGAAAAAATATCCAGAAACACTCTAAAGTGTATAATAAAGAGCTTTATATGAAATAGAAATTGTGTACTGAGAAAACATCTCAGCCCAAATCAAGTCCAGAAGTCTAATATTAGCCCACGGGTCCAATATCAATCAATAAATTCCTCTTCAGACTCACACAGCACATGTAGTGATGCCAAATGCTGGAAGATTATAGGCCAGTGGGTGGAAAGTCTTGTGGCTCCAGTAGTAGTGGAAGCATCTCCATTCTGGCAGGGATCATAACGAGGCTCCTCTAGCTGCAGGGCTCTGGAAAGCTCCATGTATCTTGTCAGCAAGATATCAAAGCAGTCTGTCTGTATCTGGCTGTCAATGAGCTGTTTTATCTCCTTGGCACATTCAAAGGTCATCATGCAGCGACCTGATTGACAGGCTAGACTCCACCTCTTTGAAAGTTTCCAGGTGATTATGTAATTGACACCATTTCAATGCATCTTTCATTCCTGTTTGATCAATTCCATACTGAGAAGGTTGTAAAATTCTCAGTAGGCACGCCAGTGGCACAGCACAGCATTCACTGGGTTGCTAACTACATCAGCAGTTTGAACTCACCAGCAACTCATCTGGAGAAAGTTGACACTTTCTATTTACATAAAATGTATAGCCTCACAAACCCACATGGGGCAGTTCTATTCAGTCCTGCAGCATGGCTGTTAGTAAAAAATCAACTCGATGGCAGTGATTTTGGGTTTGTTTGGGATTTCTTTGCTAAACTTTTTACACCATGAGCTCTAGAAGGCTAAGTTATGTCTTTCCAAGAATTGCAAGCATTAGCTGTTGGAAGTAAAGACATGGTGATAGTTTGTGTGCAAAAGAAGAAAAAAGAGAAGAAAGAAAAATTATGAACACATCAAAAGGACAATAAGCTCAGTCCTGATAGCGTCTGCTATAACAATATTTAAAGTGCTGTACAAGTAGTGGTACTTAAGGTTTTTTTTTTTTTTTTTTTTTTTTTTAGGAAATCTCTGGCTATTTACAAAATTTCAGTAGTCTCATATGTTAAGATTGCAAATGATTAATGATTTGACAATAAATGATTTTTTCAAGATAGCAGTGGTATTTGTGATTTCACGTAATTTATAATAAAAAAACAACTGCTATGGAGTCAACCATCGAGGAGTCAGAGTAACCCATATAGAGGTTTGGGAGTTGTGCATCTTTTTCCTCCTGAGGTGTGACTATTGGGTTTCAACCTCTGATTTTGTAGTTACCAGTCCCACCTTTAATTGGCAGCACCAAAAAAGAACTTAAGCAATATATTTTCTTCCACCTCTTTGATGTTATCATTATGCAAATGTTAGAACAGTTGTACAGTTCAAGTAATCATGGCAATATAAAAATGTTTTAAAATTTTTGATACTTATCTGCCATCAAGAAAATTATGTTTTATGGTGAGTCTATGTAGGACAAGATAGAACCACCAAGGTAGGTTTTCAGCCTGAAATTCTTTTAGTGAGTAGAAAACTGCATTTTCCCTACATGGAGTGAGTGGTGGATTGAAATGGTAACTTCGCAGTTACCTAGATACCAAACAAACAATCACACTGCTATCCAGTCTTTGCCAACTCATGTTTACTCTAGAAGACAGAGCAGATCTGTCCCTGTGAGTTTCTAAGACAATGACTATTTATGAGTGTAAGCAACCTCATCTTTCTCCCATACGATACAATATAGTACAAAACAATTTCCCCTTTTTAGATGTTCTGCAGTTGTATTAATTACAAAAAATTATGCAATGAATATTTCTAATTAGTTAACCAGAGTAATATCTATTTTGTTCTGTAAGGGTAATTAATGTGATTTGCAAGTTATTTTGATTTATTCCAATAATTATAGTAAATTATAAAATTATAGTTGGAATAATTTATTCCAACATTCCAATAATTATAGTAAAGATTCTATTTTTTGCTCCATTTTATATATAAGCTTATGATTGGATTAGAAGTTGATGTTTGCTTTAAAATGAAAGAAGCTGAAAATTTAGTTTTTAAAATATTTTTGTCAACTGGTTACTAAGAAATTAAAATTTAATAATTTTGAAACAGTTTAAGTGTGTTTGTACTGATTTCAATTTACTCAATTTGCCAAGGAAATTTGTGGTACAAGCATTGATATAACTTAAACAGTAGTGTATTTTGCCAGTAATTTGGCATCCATTGGAGAAAATCTATTATGAACAATGAAAAACATTTCAATAAAAATAGCTAGGGTTGAAGAGAAGACGATTTTGTTAGACCAAAATAAAGCACTTGTTTTCAACAGACCCATGTAGAAGAGAAAATATATATGGAATAAATATTGAGGCCAATATAATTGTATTGGATTTATGTCATGAATATATAATTGCATTAGAAGAAGCAATTCACTGTATAATGACCCATTCTCTGTCCTCTGTCAAATTTAATTTTTCTATCCCAAGAGACATGGCATATTCTTAGCTTCTGTCTACACCATCAAAATGAAATGGATAGTCTACTATTTATCCAGTGGCTTAATCAATGCAAATAGATTTCTTTATAAATACTTGGTCTTTAAATGTAATGGTTTCTTTTCCACTAATTGTATGGATACTTGTCTCTATCTTTTTAAAATTTGACTCTACATATGGTTTGCAGGAGTCCATTATCTCAGTGTCAATTAATATTCTACTCTGTCCCACACAAAACAACTGCATTAGCATATTCCTTACATTTATTTTCACATTGCAAATGTTTTACCTGTCTTTATACATTATTAGTATTTCACAAGGCATCGAAATAAGAATTATATAGTTCAGAGATGGAAGAAGATGGTTTCTAGGTTTGATTCACCTGCTCAGAGCACCTGCTGCCAGAACAGAAAATTGGGAGGTAAGGTGAATGAGATTTGACAGCAGAGACCTGAAATTAGAAATAGGGTACTAGAGTTTGTCCTGAACACTGATTTTTTGTGATTTCTACTCACAAAGTGAACCAGGAATGCATTAAATCACTCTAGGTTTGTTACGTATGCTGCGCTCATGAGCTTCAACTAAAGTGCTGACTTCTCCCTTGTTTGTAGTGAGTAGTGATTAGGGGACATAATTCTGGACAGGGAGAGAACTTCTGAAACCCAATCACAGGCCCCTACACCAGAGCTCCCACACTGTTAGCCGTCTTGAGCTCATAGCCTGGGCATGAGGTCCTTGGGTAGACATAGATTGAGGTAATTGAAAAAACTTAAAGAAATTCACCTCACTCAGGTTCTGGTGTGGCAGAAAATAGGTGGCTAGTCATTGTTCATGGAGTGACTTCTATTCCAGTTGCCTGAGAAGAATACAATCTCGCTGAAATGCTGGATCTTTGGGGTCAATGTGAACACCACCAAATCAGGGCAATATAAGCTCAATATAAAAAACGACAAGAAAGTATTTTCTTGGTTAAAAACTCCAAATTCCAGACACATTGTTCAACTGAAGGCAAGAGATAGGGTGTGCCTCTCAACATATATTAGCATGATAAGGAAACCGTTGCTAAGGAATCCCAGACGTTAACTACAGGGCCTGGAGTCTTTCATCATAACAAACACCCTCTGGAGTAAGTTTCAATTTCTCATAGAGCATAGACCCAGCACCCATAGAGTCAAGGAGCCAATGTGATTTAATTCTACTTTAGCTGGCCAAGGGAAAAATCAACAACAACAAACACATAGGAGATATTCTATATGACAATAAGCCCAGATCCCCTCTCAATGATTCTACACAAAGCTGGGGAGGACCTGCCTGTTCTGGGACCCTACAAGGGGCTGAGGGAACACCGCACCCCTACTTCTTTAGTGTTACTTACAGCAAAAGCAGCTTTACCAGTGAAGTCTAGGACTCAATACCCCTGTAAGAACCATTGCCTGGGGTCTTCTGTGATCTTGCCTTCACAGGGAATCTCACCCAGCATCTGTTGGACACTACACCAATCAGGTACACCACCCCACTACCTTGAGGCAGAGTTGGAACTCCTCCAACTCCAAGGTGGGTCAGGTAGTCAAGCCTCAGTTATCTCCTTACTTAACATTCCTTTTCTTCTCTCTTTATTCTCTTACCCTTCTATCTTTCCCATTGCAGTCAGTCTCAATGGACCCAGTTTTGTTTTGCTTTGCTTTTTATTTATTTATTTTTCTTTTTTCCTCTTCTCTCCCTCTCTTTCCTATCATGTGCCACTTCTCGCTTACAGGCCACCACCTTTCACCTCGGGCAACTCAACCCAAAAAGCAGGAGAATTCCAATTTACCCTCTGTGAGAGTGCTGTACACCACACAGGACAGCTGTGACAGCCTCACAAATTGACAAGAGGGGTATACTGAAGATAAATCACCTGTGTACATTGAAAGAATTCACCAAGAGAGCAATAAGGGAGCCCACAGACTGAGAAAACATCTTTGACTCAGCAGACAAAAGTCTTATTAATAAAATCTACAATAACTTGCAAGCTTACAATAAGAATAAAACCAACTGTCCACTAAGAAGGTAGGCAGAAGGACATGGGACAGAAATTCAAATAGCCAATAAACATGAGAAAATGTTTCTAATCATTAGCCATAAAGAAATGGAAACTAAAAAACTATGAGATATCACATAACATCCTCAAGGCTCGCCCAATTCAAAAAATCAGAAAGCAGCAAGTGTTGGAGCACCTGTGATGAGATAGGAACTCTCATCCACTGCTGGTTGACCTACAGGTATGTATAGCCACTATGGAAATCAATTTGGCGATATCTAAAACACACAGACATTGAGCTACCATACAGCCCAGCAATCCCCCTACTGGGTATATACCCAGAGGAGTTAAGAAACAAACCACAGCCAGACAGCTGTGCTTCAATGTTCACCATGGCACCATTCACAATTGCAAAGAGTGGGAAACAACCTACATTTCCATCAACAAATGAATGGATTAAAAACTGTGGTGCATGCATACAATGGAGTACCTCTTGTTGCTAAAACATTGTGATGAAGGCATGAAGCTTATTGCCATATGGGAAGAACTGGAGGAAATTATGCTAAATGACATAAGCCAAGCATAAAAGGACAAGTGCAACTTGAGTCCGCTGAGGGAAGCTTTAAAAAAATATGCAAAAGGGGCATAGGAAAAATGCTACTGCATATAAATATTCCTGGGATGAGGCCCAGGTAATATGGCAGGGGCCTGACTAAATCCAGAGGTATACATATTTGCCAACTGAAAAGGAGGTGGTTAAAAAATGAGAAAAGATAGAAATGTGTAAGAGGAGAGGAGGGACAGAGCACTAACCCATCCATGGGGAGGGTGTTGCTTATATCTCTACATGTAAAGAAGGACTAGTCTTTAATCGGTGCTCCAGGATGTGAATACAGTGTGCTGGCATGGAACACGGAGCCAAAGGAGGTGTCTGAGGGCTCAGCCCTAATCCCAACTATGTGGACAGCCACCTCTTCTCCTAGATTTTACGTTAGAGGACAGCACAGAAGTTTCAGGTTGGGGAGAGGGCATGTCTTATTACAGCACAGGGGAGCAAATGAATGGTGAAAAAGAGATTGTGGAGCATATTCTGGCCCACCAAGACTTAAGGATGATATCCCAGCTCAGAATGGCCAATCCATAGTCATGCTCACATGGCCAACCCCACTATAAGACTTGAAGCCCCTTGATGACCCATGGTCTTATGTGGACAACACTGGAGACATAGTGTCAGGACTGGCCCCAGTCTCACCCTACTATACCAATGCAAAGCACTTAGGGTGTGTGGCAGAGCAGCAGGGGGAGCAGAGCAGGCAAGTGCTGAGGGAGTGCCAAGGATTCACTTTTTGGCCAGGGTGTGGAACCCCATCGGACTGGACTGTAGGACACTCCTAGAGGTCAACAAACCTGCCCTGAACTATTTATAGGTTTTTCTTTCTTTCTTTTCCTTCTCATCATTTTTGTTGTTGTTGGAGGTTTTGTTTTTGTTTTTTTTGTAGGTCTTGAGTTTTTTTGTGTGTGCATAGTATTATCTCTGCAGGTCTATCTAGATAAGATAGACTGCATGAATAGTCTGGAGGAGAAAACAATGGGACCAATGGCTCCAAGGGTACATTTAGAGGAGAGGTGGGGAAAAGGAGGTGGTGTTGATCAACTCAGGGCCTAGGGAACAGCAAGTGAGCCAAAATCAGTGGCAAGGAAGATGTAAGAGGTTTGGTAGGGCTTGATCAAGCGCAATGTAACCAGGAGAAGTTACTGAAACCAAAAGAGGCTATGCATGATAGTGCGGCAAGAAGAAAGTTAAAGGAAATGGAGGTAAAAATAGGAGGCAAAAGGGCTGAGCCCTGGTGACTTAAGTGGTTGAGTGCGGAACTGCAGCCCACGGGCTTGGCGGTTCAAATCCAGCAGTGGCTCTCAGGAATGGCACTGGGAAATGCCCACAACCACCAGAGGCAGTGATGGCCACAAAAAAAAAAAGGGGGGGGGGATTTATAGAGGTCTAAATACAGGCATGTATGCAAGCATATTTTTATATAATGATGTGGAAACAGATATATATGCACATATTTATAGGTTTAGTATTAAGATAGCAGATAGGGGCTGAGCCCCGGTGGTGTACGACCACCAGAGGGCATTGATGTCCCCCCCTTCAAAAAAAAAGATAGCAGATGGACACTGGGCCTCCACTCAAGTAGTTCCTCAATACAAGAATAATTTGTTCTACTATTGGCATTCCATGATGCTTACATTCCTGGCACAATTGTGAAGACAAACATGCATAAACAAATGTGGTGAAGAAAGCTGATGGTGCCCAGCTAACAAAACATATAGCATCTAGGGTCTTAAAACTTTGAAGGTAAACAAGTGGCCATCTACCTCAGATGCAACAAGGTCCACATGGACAAAGCATACCAAGGAATGAGGTATCAGGCATCAAAGAGCTAAAAATCAAATCATTGGGAATGAGGTAGAGTGCAGATTGAGGACCCTAGATCCATTTTTAGGCAGTAGAACATCCCCTTCCAGAAGAGTCACAAGGAGGAGATGAGCCAGTCAGGGTGTAGTGTAGCAAAAAGGAAACATACAACTTTCCTCAAGTTCTTAAATGCTTCTTTCTTCCCTAACACACTTCCACTCCCACCCCACCAACCTCCCCACTCAAATATCATGAACCAAATTCTACCTTACAAATATGGGTAGACCAAAGACTGTACAGTGGTACAGACAGGAACCTGAAACACAGGACATCCAAGGAAGACGATCTCTTCAGGACCAGTGGCGATAGTGAGAGGGTGGTGGGAAGGTGAGGTAGAAAAGGGGAACTGATTATAAGGATCTACATATAATCTCCTCCCTGGCAGACAAACAACAAAAAATGGATGAAGGGATATATCAGACAGTGAATGATATGACAAAATAACAATAATTTATAAGTTATCAAGGGTTCAGAGGGGATTAAGGAGAGAGGAGTAAAATGAGGAGCTCATACCAAGAGCTCAAGTAGAAAGCAAATGTTTTGAGAATGATGAAAGCTACAAAATTACAAATTTGCTTGATATATAATGAATATATATATATATATATATCGATTGTGTTAACAGTTGTATGAACCCCACACCCCCAAAATGATTTTTAATACTCTCTAAATTTTAAAAAGGTAGTACTCTACTTAGCGTGTTGATTCCATATTTATCAAAAGAATTGCCACTATAATCAAAGTAAAATTTAATGTCCTAAAAAACATTTGTATAATTCAAAATATGTATGTCACTTTTCTCATTCTTAGTTGCATAGAAGTGCTAAGAAGAATTTAGATTCTTGTCTTCCCAAGAGAAAATTTTATTTTGGAAGACACAGGGAAAGGCAAGACTAGTTTATTAAGAAACTCCAGAAAAGAAAGAAAAATCTTCCCAATCTGCATGGCCTTTCTCTCTGTTTCTTCTTGGAAAGAGATTCTCAGGAAAATTCCCTAGGCCAGGAAACTTCTGGTGTGTGTAATGGGATTCTGAAAAAAGTAGTCTCCGGATATCACATGAACTCCCCAAATGCTCTCATCAAATCTCTACTTCTACTCTTTTGCCCTATCTCAATAGTGAATTATTAATACCCAGGATACAATATGCAAGCATCAAAGTGACTGTGTGTGTCTTTGCAGAGATATGTGTCAGCTGAAATACAAAGAGCATCTTCATGACCCATCTATAATTTCAAATATACTTATTACAAATTAAATTTTTACCTTACACACAATCCTTTATTAAATAAAATATTTAATGATTAACATTTAAAAATAGACAAGGGCATACATAATGGCATAGTAATATACTAATAAAATTCCAAACAAAATTATGAAGGTTAAATTCCAAGATCAAGGTCATTTGCATCTCAAAGGTCTTTGCTGACCAGAGGTTAATTAGCATATGAAGACTCCTCATACTATTGAAACCAGACTATGGCTAAAGTCAGCAGGTCTAATCATTGAAGTCCAGAGCCTGCCTATATGATGTAGTTTATAACTTAATAATTTTAGATTTTTAAATTTTTCACAAGTTGTACATAATGATTGTGTTTTTTTTCAATATGGTAATGGAATGGTAGTCTTTTAAAGGGATAAGTAAATTTAAAGACTTGTGTCATGGCTAGTTTATAGCTATGATCATTTCAAATAAATACTTGTTGTGTAGTTTATTTGGCCAAAGAAATAAAGTTAATTAAAAATTGTTAGCAGATGGCTCCAAGTATCTCTCATTGGTATAACTGGAAAACAATGACAGAAGCACTGATAACTTAGATTTAATCTTATATCTAAAATTTTTAAGCATTATATTTTTTAGCTATAAATCCTTTTTGTCTGGCATTCCTTCTAAGTTATTTAACCTTGTTTGCCCTTCCTCTGGTCTGGAAAGTTTCCCATCATTATATAGCTATAAACCATGTACATACCAAGTTTTATCATCTACAGATCAGTCTTTATCTTGCTGACCTACTAAGGATCTCATTTGACCAAACATTTCAACAAAAGGTGGTCTGCAAAGGACTCATAAGAAATGAGTAGTATCCTGTTTTGGAGTCACAGCTGCAACCCTGACCCCGTGTCTAAATCAAGGGTTCTAGAATTTGAAAATGATGAGGTTCTTGAATTACAAATGGTTCAAAAATTGTCAGGAAAATATATTAATTACTAAATATTAAATGTTTCTATAAGGTTTATATATGGAACCCTGGTTGACATTTTAAAAAGTAGACTATTTTAAGTATATAAGAAAAAATGAGAAAAATTCCAAACAAAATTGAATTATATTAAATTTTGCTGTTTAAGTTTTAATAAATGTTCTCATTTGTATTCTAAATATAAATGAAATAAAAAAAACTATTTTTCTAATTTTTTCCAATTTGTTTTACTTATGGGTTTCAAAATATCATGACTCAAATTGAAAATTTCCATTAAAAAGTTCTGCAAATTCTTAGAAATCATGATTAGAACAGCTAGTGAAATTTATGCTATAAGTTACAATATACAGTAAGAATTCCATTAAGTTCTAAAATAACAATTCAGTGTCTTAGTAGATGAATGTTTTCAGTGTCTATATTATGTCCTTTTTGAATACATCAAAGCTTTTTAGAAATATAGCTACTACTGGCATTATTTAGATATAAATACATACCTTCAAATACTTATTTCATATAGTCTCATATGCTATGTTCATGTGCTTGGCCTTATATTATTAATACTGCTGCTCTGTTTCTGGCTTTGTGGAAGTTCGGATACCTTACATGCGAACCATGTGTTCCAGGGAACCTTCTTTTAAAAACAAACAACAAAACAAAACAAGCAAAAAAACATCTTAAAACAGAACAAAATAAAAATTAATGCCTAACAGCCACTGTAAATTTATAGGATGGTCTGGAAAGATAAGAAGGCAATTTTACTCTGAGCACTGAGCCCTATTGAAGAATTTAGCTTGTTTAAAACAAGAGATTCCAAAAGAGAAAACCCAATTAGTCATTTTGTATTTAGAGTGGAAGCCATGATCATTTCATATGAACTTTCAATGTTATGATTTGTCTGCCTAATACTTGTAATCCACTAATGAATTCCTTAGTATATTTCAACAACAGAAAAGACCCGATTCTTCAGGTAAGGTCAAGTTTTCATTTGGGAGGAAAGTGGGTGAATATTAAATAATTCATTCCATATTGCATTATCCCATATGATAGACACCCCTAAAAATATATTCAATGAGTTTTTACAGAAATTCATGAGCAAAGGAGAGTGAATTTATGTTTTTTTTTAAGTTACTTTCACTTCTATTTGTAGGTGAACTAGAGAAGGGAAATCTGTCCTTTCAAAAAGTTCTTATAATTTAATAATGTGGACCAGCAATCAAAAAGAACATTTCTGTATAATGTTGCTAATCATGATTTTGGGGAAAAATTTGTTTTTTGCCTTTGATAATTCTGGATTTCAGATTATGTCTTTTCATAGAGTACAGAATTTTTCATAGGCTCCATCAGACAGGCCCAATTTAGAAAGCTCACTGAGTGAGCTGGACTTTATTTTAAATACCTGTTGAGGATTAAAAGAATTGAAATAATCCTTTGGATTTAAGCTTCCTGTGGGAAGGAACAGAGGACTTTTCAGAGTCATGGACTTTCAAATCATTGGGCTTTACTTCAAAACTCCTTTTGCTCTGAGGTTTCCTAATAATTGACAATTTAACACTACCAAATATTTTTCTGTTTTCATGTTTTCTTTGCTTCTTATAAGACTCTTAATTCTACAAGCTAGCAATTTTGCCTAAATGAATGTTATTAAAATTACTGTCTTTTATCTAACCCTTATTGTTTTCTTACACAGTGTTTTATCACTTAAGATTTTAATTAGTATAAGTGACTGATCCATCTATTTGTTCTAAAATATTCATACTTACATCTTTTGTTTTTACCTAGATTTTAAAAATTTTATACCATTGGCGACATTAATGATATTATTCTTGGAAAACCCAAATGTCTAGTAGAGGTTATTTATCTTATTTCTCAAAAAGTTAATAATGCTGCCTCTAAATATGCATGTATGTATGTATATACACACATATATGTATATATATACCATAAATATGAATTGATTTTAATCTAGCTCTTAATCTAAGTCCTAATATATGAACAATTAGGTTTTATGATGGGGCCCTGGTTCAAGTTAGGCCACATAAAATGGTCACTGAAACCAGAAAGAATAGTATCTGGATTCTTAAAAGCTTGCCTTAAAACAAGGAGCCATATATAAGTGAATTGTCAGCTAAATCCAGATGGAAGAAGTACACCAACATGTGTGATCAAGGAGTTATTAAAATATATTCATGATCAAAAGTGTTGATTGTATTAGAACTTTAATTTTGAAAACTCAGTTTTGCAGAAGACTATGGATTGTAGTGATTTGCCGAGTCCCTGCTTAGATTTTGCTTCCACTGAATTCTTTCTGATCATCAGCCAAGGACAAAGGTATTCTTGCCCTCTGACAAAGTGCCTTAGCAAGTATACTACCTTCACCCTTCTTTAAACAGTTCAGAGAGGGGCATTCTCTTAGGGCAGTGATTCTCAACCTGTAGGTCATGACTTTTTTGGGAATCTAAAGACCCTTTCACAGAGGTCGCCTAACACCATCAGAAAACACATATTCCTGGCAATCTTAGGAACTGAGATACCGCACCTCAAGCTACCTCTAGGCAGATCTGCCCACATTCGTGGTGTAAAGACTGTTACCCATGCAATACCATGCTTCAAGACAAAATTTTATTTATTTGTAAGTAGAACTAAATATTTTACAATATAGAATTACATATGTTTTGTGATTAATCACTATGCTTCAATTATGTTCAATTTGTAGCAATGAAAATGCATTCTGAAAAAAAAAACTATCCTGAATATCAGATATTTATATTATGATTCAAAACAGCAGCAAAGTTACAGTTATGAAGTAGCAATGAAATAATTTTATGGTTTTGGGGTCACCAAAACATGAGGAACTGTATTAAGCGGTCTCAGCCTGAGGAAAGTTGAGAACCACTGTCTTAAAGACTTGCCAATGTGTGTCTCTGCCAGACAGAATTGGGTATTACATAGGCATGACCCATGACTATCAGTCTCAACCATCTGCTATGGGTAGAATTTCCTGGACAAATCTTATAGGTGCTTATTTCTAGTAAGTTATGTGTCCTAACTGTAGTCCTGTTCCTGCTTCTGTGATCCCCCCTATAATTGTGATGTACTCCCTTTCCACAAATCAGGCACTCGTGAACATTTCCTTTGCCCTCCTGTGTCCTTTGTAAAGTTCTGTGTCTCACCAAACCTTTGGACACCATTCGATCCCATGCTTCTGGCATCTGGATGATGTGCCTGTTCCCCTTGCTTGTCTTTGTCTCTTTTAAGACTAAATCAATGTTGCCCTTGTTTTGCTTTTTATGTTGTTGATTTTTAAATGTGCAATATGTCAATAATAAGAGTTTAAAAAATGTTTGCATTAACCACACAAAATGCATAATTTAGTGATATCTTATAATATGACTATTCAGTCATTGGATCTTTCCAATTCACTTGTTTCTGTGTGTTCATTACACTAATTGTACATTTAATCATGTAAGTAAGCTTGCAATTTTTCAATCCAATTTTGTAAGGTAAGTTTAAATTATGTTAACTCTTTAATTGTTTTAGCTCTGAGTAACCATTCCTTTCAACTATTTTTTTTTTTGTAAATGAGAGGTCAAATATAGTATATAATTTTTGGTGTCTTAGGAACACTTACTATACTATATACAATACCTATAACCTTGTCTTACTAACCTTTGAGGTTAGTTATCAAAAACTTTGATTTCTTTGTAGTACATCACAAATTAAATTTCATATCCAAAGAGTCTTAGTTATTTTTTTGTGTAGAAATTTTTATACATTCTACTTAACCTTGATAGAAAATGCAAACTCTTACTTCTATTGATTCAGTTCTGATCCGTAGCAGGCCTGTAGAAGAAAGGAGAACTACATGGGTTTCTGAGACTGGAACTCTTTAAGTGGACAGAAAGCAGCAACTTCCTCCTGCTGGTAGTTTTAAATTGCTGACCGACCTCTGGTTAGCAGCCCAATATGTTAACCACTGTGTAATCAGGGCTTCTAGAGCTTTGATGTGCTGAAATACCAACAATGTAAGGGATATATGATAATGGATGCAGTTGGCAATTAGCTAATGTAGCCAAGATTTATATTTGTAAGTGTATTCTCTATTAGAATGCAAAAGAAATCCCTGTAAAGTCACACAGAATGTTTGGTTTAATAAATGATTACATTTATATAAGTGATAAGCAATGCCAACATTGATAGAGCACTTAAATGTATCAGGCAATGCTCAAAATCTGATATTCACCCATTTAAAATTAGGCAGTCAGTTTGAATACACCACAACATTCTGCTTCCCCAAGTTATGTATGCAAACTTTGGTCAATACTGATGGAATTCAGTGGGTCCAATTCTTTAGGAATTCATGAGTTCTTGTAAAGGAAATGTCATGTGTTGCTAAATTAAAACAATTTAATTAAATTACTACATTTTTTTACACCTAACCATAAGACACACCCAGCTTTTAGAGCAGAAAACAAAGAAAAAAACTTCTGAACCAAATAATGCTCGTATACTTAAATGTTCTGAGGTACCATACTTTCAGACCATAAAGACACATCCTCATCATTTTCTCTCCACTTATGGGGATAAAAAAGTGCTGTCACATGGTCCAAAAATATGGTAATTAAATATAATTAAGAAAATTCAAATGGTGAGAGCTATCTTTTAAAAGTTATTGTCTAATATTATAAAATAATATAAATAATAGCTACTATTTAAGCATAATAGTCATTAGTGTAACAAAGTAAAATTATAAGCTTTGGCCTAAATCCATTTCATATCATATGCAATTCCCAATACATACTTTCCATGTCCCATCCTTTTCAAGCTATAATCAAAATATGTATCCACAATAACAATAGTCAAGACTTTATCATAAGCCCATCAACTACTAACACTGGGTCCATTCTGACTCATGGAAATTCATTAGGACAGAGCAGACTTGCCTTCTAAGGTTCCAAGATTAGAAGTGTTTACAACATTAGACAGTTTCATTGTCATTGTGTGAAACAGCTAGTGGGATCCACAGCTTACAGCCAGTAGTTCAATATTTAGCCCATTATGCTGCCAGGGCTCATTAGAACATTGGGCGTGTTTCCTTGCATTGCAGTGAAGGATGCAATGAGACGAAGGTTATAAAAAGAAACTACTGCAATTTCCCTTCTTAAAAAATTTTCCTCCCCCTCCCCACTAGTTTTGTTGGCACATAATTTACATATCGGCAATTCAACAATCTACTCTTTCAATATATCAAGAGGCATGGTACAAACACCACCACATGAATATCAGAGAATCCCCCATACCCCACCCATGGTCAACTCATCTTTAAAATGACTTGTGCAGTCACAATCAGTTCTAGTGTTTCCTTTCCCTTACCACTTTCTTTTTTTACTTTCCAAATTCCCTTTCCTTCCCCAACCCCCACCCTTGTATCCTCTATAACCCCTTGGATCACTTATTCTCATTAAATATTTCTCCTCTTGTGCTTCACAGCTGGGAAACCCAACAGAAAACAAAATATCACTAAGGTAGTAAGGATAAAATTATAATAGCATAAAGATGAAAATACAAATAGGGAGGAAAAGACCCCCATTAATATTCTAAAAGTCAGGTAGGAAATTTCTATCATGGAAAAAGTAAGAGATATTTTCCTCCCAGTCCAAATTCTGGTCACATCTATAGGGGGGATATAGGGTGTGGTGTCAACTGTCCCCATATTGACTTCAGTTCAGCACTATCATTATTGCATTGGTCTGCCTGTTAGTAAGACTGCTCAAAACTCTGCCCCTTGGCTAGAATGGATCAACCAGCAGCTGACTCTGACTAGACAGTCTGAAAATGGGTTTTGGGCTCTCATTGCCTTTGATAGTCTTCTACAGTGCTCATAGCTTTAACACTGGTACTTTTCACCATATTAAAATTTTGTAATTATCATCTTTGAATCACACAAACTGGTGTGCTTCTATCTTGTGGACTTGGCTGATTCCTGCAGACATGGATCCTTGGTTGAATACACCCCTTTACAACCCCAGGCAGTGTTCTCATTGATAGCCAGGCACCATCTGTTTCCTTTCACACACATCAACCTTCTTCAGCGATCATTTCATGAAGGTGAGTATCAAGCAGGGCCATGAACATAAGAACTAATTGTTTTAAAATAGAGCTAGAATTTAGTATGAGTACAAAACCCTTTCTTGGATTTACACCTTTTTTGTTTTGTTTTTTGTGGTACCTTGGAAGCTGATACACATGCCATATCATTCCATGCCATGTCAAACCTGTCACACATGATTCTATAATTGCTTCCATAATCAGTCTCTGGACATACCTTTCCTTCTTCAACTTCTTGATACTTTCTCCTTATTTCCCTCACCCCTCTATATTGCTCTTTCTCCTAAAGTCTGCATTTTCTTTCTCCATGCTCAACACCTCTGTGTTTCCTTTATAGAAAAACTGGCAACACAGCTTCAAGCAGGTGACTCCCAATGGTGGCGCACCTCTGAGATACACCCTGATAAAGACATGCATAAGCATCATATAACAGAGTAGCGATCACAGGATCACTGGAATAATATATCTTAATATAGCATACAGAAAGTTGATGCAGCAAGACTATGTCTTTCTGTCAACCAATAGAACATCTTCCGCTTTCTCAGACACAAACAGTTTTCTGCCCAAGTTCTCAGGTAGAATCCAGGTCACCTGTTGGTTCTTCCTGATGCTGCCTTGTAACCTGCCATCCACCCTGAGGATCCAGGATTCAGTGTCCCAAGGGTCAATAGCACCAGGTCTGAACTACAGGAATAATCCAAGTTGCCCCAGGACAATTCTTCCCCCCCACTGCACACCACTGAAGACACTGTCCAGCTAATGTTCCCAAGAGCATCCTCGATACCTCCTTCCTGCATCTGGGGGTCCTCTCCCCTCAACAGACATGCACTTATCTTCTCTCAAACTTATTTGTTCCTTTTCCTCTCTCCTCCATTACCTCTCCCATCAGTAAGCTTCGTCCCTCTGACAGGGCCACTTCCTCTCTCAGGGGACTTTATCACAGATCTGCCTGGTTACCCCTCAGCAGACAACCTCCTCCCTGTCTCCATCATACTTTGATTCCAGCTGTCAATAGGTACCCTCAAGCCAAGTAATGTATCTTATACCTACCTGGAGTGGATGACATGTGGTTCATTGACACAGGTTCCTCTCTTTACAAGGTTACCTGGTCCCAAGCCTGAAGACTGGATTGCCTGCAAGCTTGAGCTTGTGCCCATTCTGCAGCTTGTCCTAGTGCACTGCACTGGACTCGTACAGTATTTGTCCTTTTGTGCTTGACTCATTTCACTCTGCAAAATATCCTATAGATTCCTCCATGAGTTCAAGTGTGCTATGGTTTCACTGCTGCTTTTTTAGGGATACTAGTACTCCATTGTGTGCATATACCAAGGGTTTTTATTTTTTGCTTTTTAATCCAATCTTCTAGTGAGGGAACGTAGGCTGTTGTCAGCTTCTTGCTATGGTGAACTCTGCTGCTATGAACATGGGGAGCAAGTGACTATTCATGACATGTTTATTTATTTAGGGTGTATGCCCATTAAGGGGATAGCTGGGCCATATTGCCTTTCAATTGCCATCTGTTCTAGGCATCACCATATCCCCCTCCATAGTGACTATGTATATTTACAAGTCCACCAGCAGTGAATAAGAGCTCCTATCTCCCAACCCTCCATCCAACATTTGTGCTCAGGAACATTTCCTCTCATGTTTATTAGTCATTTGAGTGTCATCCTTTGTGAGTCATCTGTTCATATCTTTTGCTCACCTCCCCAGAGTGCTATTAGGTTTTTTTTCTTGTTGTAAGCTAGTAAAATTCTGCAGATTTTAGTAATTAGACGTTGTCTGTTATGCCATTAGTAAATATCTTTTCCAGTCTTTGGGTTCTTTTTTTACTCTTTTAATGAAACTTTTCATTATACAGAAATGTTTTATTATTAATAGTTCCCATGCATCTATTTTATCTTCCAGGGAGTGAGCTACCTTTTGAAATTATAATAATCCATGTATGCCTTGCCCTAGGTCTCCTAGGGCAAGATTTGTCCCAATTTTCTCATGGTTGAGCCTGGTAGCTTTAGGTTTTACATTTAGGTCTTTCATCCACCTTGAGTGTGTGTGTGTGTGTGTGTGTGTGTGTGTGTGTTACGAGTGAGATGTGGTTTTGCTTCATTCTTCTACACATGGATATTCAGCTATTTTGGCACAATTTATTGAAGAAGGCATATACTTCCCAGTTAGTGCTTTTGAGACTTTTGCCAAAAATCATTTGTCTGTGTTTAACTGTTTTTCTATCTGGTTTTAGATTCTGATCCACTGACCCATGCATCTATGATGGTGCCTGTACCAGACTGTGTTGACAATTGTAGCCATGTAACAGGCTTTGAGGTCAGGTAGAACAAGACCACATACTTTATTCTCCTCTTTCAGGCATTCTTTATTTATCCTGGACTTCTTCCATCTTCATATGAAGTTGATAATCAATATTTTCCATTTCTTTAAAGAGTGATCCTTGGATATGGATCGGGCTTGTATTGAATCGGTATATTCCTCATTTAGGTAATATCGACAGGTTTATAATATTGAGCCTTCCGATCCAAGGAAATGTGATATTATTCTATTTGTGTACATCTCTTCCGGTATCTTGTAGTTTTCTTTGTACAGGTCTTTGACTCTTCTGTAGGGTTTTTGGGAGGGGACAGGAATTATTCCTAAGTATTTCAGCTTCTGTGTAGCTATTATGAATAGTGCTATTTCCTTGATGTGTTTTTTCAGAATTCCCCTCTTTGGTATATAAGAAGCCAATTGATTTCTGCTTGTTAATCTTGTCAAACTCCTCCATTGTTTCCAGTAATCCTATTGTGGGCACCTTGGGATTCTAAATAGATGAAATCATATCATCTGCAAACTGTGAAAGTTTCAATCTTCTTTACCCAATTGTATTCCTTTGATTTCTTGCCATTGACTGACAGCACTGGCTCGGAGTTCCAGCACAATGTTGAATAAGAGTGGGAATAAGAGACAGCATCGTTGGGCTCTCTCATTCAGTGGAAATGTTCTCAGCTACTCTCCATTGAGGGAAATACTAGCTACTGGGTTTCATGTATGGTCTTTATTTTATTGAGAACTTAAGTTTTAACCCCATATCATGAGAGCTTTTATTAGGAGTGAGTGTTGGATATTATCGATGGTTTTTCCCCCTGCAACAATTGATAGAATCCAATAACATAGAAAACAATAAAACTGCATGACTAAGTAGGATTCATATCAGGGATGGTTTAACATTAGAAAAATAATTCATATAATTCACCATATTAACAAGATAAAAGACAAGAACTGTATGATCATATCAACTGGCTTCATAGAATGTGTTTAGGAGTTGCTGTTTCTTTTTGTGTTCTTAAAGAGTTCATGGAGAATTGGTGTCAGCTCTTCTCTGAATGCTTGGCAGAAATCTCCCTTTAGTGGGGAGTTTCTTGATTGCCTTATCTATTTCTTTTTTTGTTCTGATCTATTAACTTCTTAATGTCCATATGAAATCAATATAGGGAGAGAGTTTTTCTATGCATTTGTCCATGTCTTACAAGTTATTTAATTTTTTTAACATACAGTCCTTCATAGTACGCTTGATCTTTTTTATTTTGTTAGGGTCTGTTGTAACTTCCCTTGTTTTATCCCTAATTCTTTAAACTGATCTCTGCTTCTTTTCCCTTGTGAATGTGTAGTAGTTCCTTGTCTATTTTGTTGATCCATTCAAATAACCAGTTTCTTGTCTTGTTAATTTTTCCATTGTTCTCTTCTGTTTTCTAGCTTATTAATTTTTGCTTTTATTTATTTTATTTCCTTTCTCTTTATGTTGGAAGGAATGTGCTGTTGCTTGTGTTTTCATGGGGGGGTACTGTGTTAATTTGCTGGCCATGATTCTCTCCTCTTATTACAGGTGTGCTTTTATTGCAATGCAGTGACCTTTGATAATCACTTTTGCTGTGTCACACAGGTTTTGTTGTGCTATCATTCTCATTAGTTTATAGGAACTTCATAATTTCCTCTCTTACCTCATAATTTTCTCTCTTATTCAATCATTTTTGTGCAGTGGATTGTTGAGTCTCTAAGTTATTGTCTTTATTTTTCTATTCTTTATATTGTTAATTTCCAGCTTAATGTCACAATGGTCAAGTACATGGACTCAATTATCTCTGTTTTGTATTTTCTCAAAAGCTTTAAGTCCTAACATGTGGTCTGTTCTAGGATATAAACACGCATTGTAGAAGAATGCATATTTTAGCTGGTGGATGGAGAGCTTAATAGATATCTGTGAGGTCAGATTGATCAAATATTTTGTTTCACACTTCTGTTCCATTGTTGAGTTTCTTACCTGTTGGTCTGCCTTTTTGGCAGTGGTATATTAAAATTGCCTATTATATTTGTTGAACTAGTGATTTTTCCTATCATATCTTTGAGCATTTAGTTGACAAAAATATGAGGATCTTCGATTGGGTGCATATAACATTATCATGGTAATAGGTTCTTGGTCTAGTGATCATTTGAGCAGTATGTAATATCCTTTCTTGTCTCTCATTATTTTGTATGCCTTGAGGTCTATTTTTGTCAGAGATTAGTTTTGCCAACCCTACTTTTTTTGGTTTGCCATTAGCTTAATTAATTTTTAGCAGTCCTTTCACTCTTGGTCTGGTTTTGTCTGTGGTTTTGAGATGTGTCTCTTAAAGTCTGCAGATCTATAAATCTTGCTGTCTTTTTATGGGATAATTGAGTCCCATAAAATTCAGTGTTTGAAGAGTACCTATACCCCCAAATTTGTTCAAGCTATGTATTAAAAAGAAAGATCCTCATCACCTTAAAGGAGTCTCCATTACACTTCATACATTTGATAAATCTGTGATTCCATTCTTGGAAACATTTTTTTCAAGCTCTTCTGTTTCGATGGCAGCACCTCCCTCATTTTTTATTCACTGCTTCTGTGTTGTCAACCCTCAGTCTTTCATGTCCTTCATTCATCGGGGGGTGGGGGAGAGTGGTGGAATAACACAGAGTGCGGATAGGGGAGTCAGATATATGGGACAGGGGAGGGAGGTTTGGATGTTGTTGTTGTTGCTAGCCCCAAACTGGCACACTAAGATGGCTGTGTTAGCAGGTACATAGTCACTGTGGCAAAACCAGTCCCCCATCTGTCCAAAATCAGTCTTTTAATCAGTCCAAAATAATGTCTCACACTATTAATGCTATCTTTTCAGAACCTCTAAGTTGAAAGCTTGATTAACAGTCTGACCGGGTGTAGCAAACCCCAGATACACTGCAAATCAACACTTTGGATAGTTTGGGAAGTTGAAGGATGTCCAGAACAAGAGTTGTCATCAATTGACATTTCATCTTTTTGGAAACAAGAAGATTTCTTGTACACTTGAGTCTTTCCCATCGTGCTCAGCATCACAAGTTTCTGTGGCAATTTTCCCAAGCAGCAAGCAAAATTTCACAGTCATACGCTGTTCTTTTAAATCAGTCATCACAACAAAAGTGGTTTGAGAGAAACTGCTTTTACGTAAAAGTTCACTTTGACTAGAGAAAGAACCTTCTCGGGTGAGAACACTGAGGGCACTAACTCAGAACAAGTTTCTTCATGTTTGTCTAGTGAGAAAAATGTGTAGCACAAAAGCTCTGCCCAGCAGTACTTTTTTCTTTTAGAGAGGTGTGGCGGGTAGAACTCCCTCATAATTAAGATAGTTGCTGTCATCTCTTACTATTTATTCCTGTTGCTGGCCGGGGGCGCGGGGGGGCGGGGAGAGAGGGAGGTGTATGCGGGTGAGGCATTTATTCTTCTTTTCCCATCTCTGATCAATCTGTGATGTTTTGGTTGCTGGTTTCTGTGTTTTGTTTTCTGAGGGATGTTATATCCTGTGGTGGTCTATGTTCCTTTGCTCTGGTTGTTGATTTTCTGCACATAAAAAATCTGGATAGTATTTTCTGTAATTTGGTTTTGTTTTTTAAAATTAGCTAAATATTTCCTGATTTCAAAATAATTTTATATCTGCTTCAAATTCTATAGAAAGCCTTGCTGGATAAAGGATTTGGGGGCTGCAATGTTGTCTTTCAATTTTTGGAACCTATAGCTCCAATACCTACATGGTATCTCTGAAGATGTCTGAGCTTTTTCTTCTCTGTTCCCTTTACATGTAACTGATTTTTTTCTCTCTAGCTTCTTTCATATTCTTTCCTTTTACTTGAAGTTTGAAAATTTGACTACTGATGTCTTGATTTTTTTAATGGGATTTTAATCTAATTGGCATTCTCTCTGCTTCCTACATGGTATACTCTCTTCCTTTGTGTTATTGAGGACATTTTCTTCTAAGCATTCCCTTACTATTTTCATTGTAGACATATTTGTTTCTTCCAGCTCAGGGACCTCACTAATTTGAATATGGATTCACTTCATCTTACTCTCTTTTTCAGACTTTTTGACTTTTTGTTTGATTGTTTCTCTCATTTGCTGAATTCTGCTGGTTATCTTCGAGTTTTCTGATTTGATTTTCCATTTCTATTCTATTGTTGAATTCCTTCACCAGGGTGCTTAATTCTGCTACCTCATGCCTTAACTTTTGGATTTGCCATTAGTGTAAGGATTTTTTGCCTCTCTTTTTTTCATTTGATTTCAGGAATCATCTCCTAATTCCCTGCATGTCTCTAGTAACATTTTCTGGAGTTATCTATCTGATAATTCAAGGGCTGCTTCTTCTGTGTAAACTGTTGCGTTTGAATCAGCTTCAATGATGGATATTTGGTTCTTTGGATTTTTTGGTACTAACTCCTGCTGTTGTCTGTGTGATAATGTGCTGCCTCCGATTCTGTGATTTCTGAGTAGGAAGGGCTTGCTGAGCAGGTTAGGGGAGGATCAGCTAAGTGCTGGAAAAGGTATTCTGTGTAGATTATGTGGAGTGTTATGGGGTGAATAGGAAGTATAGGTTATACCTATTCAGAGGTAGTTTTAATTAATGATATTAACCATAGGATGCCTCCCTGTTAACGGTGCTAGTTTTTAATGAGTTTGTGAAGATTACATGAGGCATGTTTTTACTTGGTAAATTGAAGGAAAGTGTGTTATCAAGGTGTAGGAAACAGGTTGCAGAGATTAGGGTGTTTGGTGTACAAAAGAGGTATCTTTTTATCTACCGGTGTTCTTTGTTGACCCTGCAACTTATGTGTGGAGAGTGTTCTTCTTCCTTTATTTGTGTTTCTATTAGATGATCCCTTCATAGAAGGTTACTGCAGGACTCAGGACTCTCTGCTCTCACATCTTGTCTGGGATGGAGAAGCCTTTTGCAGTGGGTGTCCCAGGCGGGAGCGTCTTCCTAGCCAGGGGCGGAGCAAGCTGCCAAGGAACCATGACTGCTAAATTTCAGTTCCTCAGCTGGGGAAAGAAGCCCTCTGTACATTGTCTCAGGACATGACAAGCTCAGCAACGACCTCGAGTCATCTATGCTGTGGCTTTGAGCTGCATTTCAGTCTCTCACGCTGGCGTTCTCCCTAAACATGGGGGCCTATGCATCTGAAGGGCTAATTGTTCCCTTGCTATTAGGGGCTTTGGGAGAGTCAGAAGAAGGTCATTATCCCAATTGAGGCTCAGCTCTGTGGGCCTCCAGCAGTCACATGGATGTCCTGGAAGTCTGGGTCTCTAGTTCATGTCCTTGTGATTCCCTACGGCTAAAGGGCAGGCTGTCTGGAGCTGGGAAGCCCAAGGGCCCTCTTTGCATGAATCCCTGATGGGGCTGCGAGAAGCTGAATACTGCATGTGGGTCTCAGGTGACGGTGGTGGGTAGATTATGGCTTTGCACCATAGTGTTCTGGCCACCTAGGTCGGAATGTCAGGGACCACAGTGGGTGTGTTACTAGGCAGAATACACAAGGGAATGTGACACAGGTGTTTCTGTGTGTGGGGGTGGGGGTTGAGGGGGAAAGCAAGGGTAAGCCTGGCATGCAGGCTAGGGGAGGAGCAGGAAGCTCCTGTGGGTATGGTCCATGGACTCATAAGTCTTCTATAAAAATGCAAAAAGTCATGGTACATCCAAGAAAGAATACTATCCCGCTAGTATCTTATTAACTTAAAATTGAATCTAATACTAGCAAACTATTTATTGGATATAGACTTAATATATCATACCACTTAAGAGATTATTTTGCATAAAGCAGTGTGAAAAAACATTGAATATGCTAATCTGGCTTTCAGGCAGTTAAGGCAGTAGAAACTTGTCAATATCATTTTGCATTATTACCTTTGGATAATTCAGCTCAATTTTCCTTCATTCCTCACTGCCAAGAAGTCATATTAGGTGAAACTCTAGGGACTACAGAGAGAGTGTTGCTGGAAGGAATACAAAGGGACCAAGGTGCCCGTGTTGCCCCTGGTAGGGGTGGGGCTTAGTTTGGAACAATAGGGGGCATGGTGTGCAGGGATCTATTGGGGGTGGGGAGGACACAAGGGAGCTCTGGACACCAGGGGCTGAGGCACAGGGGTCTCATGCCTTATGAAGGCAAGTGCATGTGTTGGCAAGCACAGCTTTCCCAACTGTGTGGAAACTGATAGAAGACTCCCCAGGTGCTGATAGACTGGGACGCCCACCCAACTCCCCAGAACCTGCATCTTCACCACAGGTCTGGATTTCACACAGATGAATTTCCTGAAGGGTGACCCTACCTGGGTGCCATCTTCCCGGAAGTCCACGTTTTACTTTCATATGTTAACATATAAATACAATTTAATGTGACTTCCTGAGGGTAAATTCCTTTGTTTACTAAGTGAGCATGTAGGCATGGCGGCTTCCATTATTTCCTCTCCTCCTATTAAATTCTGCTTGGATATGAGTAATGTCTATGAAATCTCTAATTCAATTCCTTGGACTCAGTATGATGCATTCCATTTATATTCACTATCTATTGCTTTGAAAATTTTATTATTATAAATTTCAGCTCCATTTAATTAAAAACCTCAAATATATTCCTTATCATTTGGCAGGTATATAAAAGCACTACTTTCAAAATAGATAACAAATAAAAGCACCATTTTTATCGCTTTGGCATTAAGTCAAATTTCTAAAATTGTGTCATATTCTGGCTATAGGAATTTAGGCACAATAATTAGAAATTAAGAGATTATCTAATCCATTATATTCATGATATACTCTTGCTTGAACCTGCAAAACATGTACCCAATATGTAAGCCACATCTTTAGCTTGATGGGGAAATGTCCTGTAGGATGTAGCTATCATAATGCCACTTGCCTGCATCCACACACTAATCTGAAATCCTGATGCCTCATCTAGTTATAAAGCACTAGCAACTTAAAAGAGATCTGCACTGAGAGGGTATGTGAACTCTGTGAAAAATGCAAGCACTATGCTCTCCTTGTCAGTAAGATTTCTCTCTCATTTCCATCAGTTTTCATAGGTTTTCCTCCACTACCTATAGAGTCCTTTTTCTTCTTTAGAAATGGACTTATTATAGATGCTGTAGCTCTTAGATGCTGCCCAGCTCATAGCTACCCTATCGGCAACGGAGTTGCACAGTGACTGGCCGTCCTTAGGACTCTTCTTATGAGTGGGCCTGTTGATGAAGCCACTTTGTCGCTCTATCATTTGAGGGGCTTCCTTCTTTTATTTTTGCCAATGGTTGACTGTACCAAGAATCATGTTCTGTTCTGGGGACTAATATCAGATAAAAACAGGTGCTAAGTATTTGAGACAAAGTCTCAACATCCTTTTTTTTTAAATCATTTTATTGGGGGCTCATACATCGTTTTTCACAAGACATAAATAAGCATGCCGTGTCAAGCACCCAGCATCTTAACTTTTAAGAAGAATTTTGGCAGTACTTCTTCAAATGTAATTGCCCTTCTATCTGTCCATGGGACCATTGATATTCTTCACTAGCATCATAATTGTCCGACTAGGAATTCTCCTAATTCATTTTCTAGCTCTAGCATATGTAGGAGATGATTGAAAAGACTATGCCTTAGGACATTCTTCAAAATGATATCTTTGTTCTTTAGCACTTTAATTTCTCTTTTGCTGCAGTGAAATATGGATAAGGTCATATTTCTGCCATTTTTTATCTCTACTTTCAGTGCAGGTAGGGAAGTTTATGACATCTTTATACTCTACTATAATTTTTTTTGCATCACTCTTTAGCAATTATTTGTGTTCATTGAAAAATGTATGTATATAAACAAAGTTTGAGGCAATAGGTTTTATTAGTCTAATTTTGTCCTTAATACATGCAGAACAGTCAGAGTTACAAAAAAAAGTTGAATGACCCACTAAGTATTTAACTACATGATCAACTGAAAAAAAGCCATTAGTGTGTTATCATGCAAGTTGTGTCATTTTGTGTGAACAGATATTAGTAAATGACTTTTTAGGGAAAAACAAAACAAAACATTCTATATCAATTCAGGAACTTAGAAGTTGAGATGAGTTGAGATGTATGTTCTGTCTTAATGATGAAATTCAATGATTCCACCACTTACACAATTAGTCTTTTTAATTCTTTTGAATCATATGAATACTTTTATTAATGTGTAAAGTTTTTGGGATTTTTTTTGTGTGTGTGGCATCACTGCCCTGGTGAAAGTAGGAAGCCAAGTCTTACTTCTTAAGAGCTACTGTAATGTGTAAAAGTTTTAAGACCAATGAGAAGGAATATTTAATTAAGAACATGAAAATTTCTATATAATTAGAAACAGATACTGTCTTCTATTATTAATGAGAAAAACAGGCAACATTTTGGTGTGTTGCCTGAGTTAATTGACCTGAAAACATTCAATTTAGGTTTGAAGATTTGGGTCATTCTATGTATCAAAATGCTCTTATTTAGATGAAGATCCTCTTCAGGGTAAGAAGTAAGTTTAGGAAAGTGAAACATGGAGGACATAAATATTGTTCCAAAAGAGAGAATATCCTCTTCCTGAGCTTCCTTGTTTGCAGCAGGCATGGACTTAAATGCACTCACACACACGACCTTGCACAAAAAATTCATCAGCTATGATGTGCTATTGTTTCTCTTCTCTGCTTTCTCCTATTGTGATTGCAATACAGAATAGCCATGCCAACCCAAATTACAACATCAGAAATCTGAACTCATAAAAACATTACTGGATATATTATGCTCCAGATAGGAAGTTATTCTGCAATGCCAGTTTCTTTCTTTCTGTTTCAGTTTTTTCTCATTAACATGTGTGTGCTAATGTAGACTTGTAAAAATATATCTTTTTTTCTGGATTGAACATGGGGAAATATTTTTCCATATGTGTTTAAAATTTCATCTCCTCAGCATTTTCCCCCAGATCTCCAGAAGGGGAGAAACCTGACATGACATAGAGACCAGTGCTGTGTTCTGGTATCTTTCTCCTTAATGGTTTGTACCACTTGGAAAAACCTTTGTCTTAACAAATATGAGAGTGTATATATTTGAATGGTCACATCGATCTAACTCAAACGTCACTACTTTAACTACATTAATGGAATGAAAAGCAATCATTTTCTAATAACTTCATTTGTAGTATGGAAATCAGAAGTAACATTTTAATCATTTCCTTTCCTGTGAAATAGTTGTTTATTTTTATAATCATGTTTACATTTAAAAATTGGGTTGGGCTTTGTGGTTGAAATCTAGAATATAACATGTTATAATGTTGCAGTTTTGAAATAATAAATATATATTTGAAGTTGTTGAATAAATGAAGAGTATTTAACTTTCCAAATTGTTAGGGACAACTGCCTATACTTGGTTTTTGCTGTATCTTGAGCAGAAAGAAGTAAAAGAGAGCTTTGGAAATTACCTTAGGTTCAACAAATTAATTCTATCCAATATTCTATATCTAAGCTTGTCCTCTGCTCACTTTCCTTTTTCCTACTTATTGAGAAAAACAGACGGTCTGGTATAATGTTGATGAAAACATATGGTAGACAAGGTATGCAGTTAATCAGGAAAAGAGTTACAGTCAACTTAGTAACACAGAGTTTAGAAACAGACTTTTGATTGTTGCAAAATGAGATTCAAAGTCAATAAACCTTCCATAATTGTAAGCATTTTCTGTGAGCTATATGTACCCATCTCAACAGATTATTGAGCCCGGTTGAAAAGTGAAGTCTTGTAGAACAAATGGTTAGTGTTAGAACAGGGCTGGAAGAATGCCTAATATCTGCCTCATGGGACACCACAAAGCTGATACAGCCCTTCTGTTGTTTGCTCACAAGGAACTAAATCTCTGAAACATAAGATCTTCATAAGAAAGAAGCCTGAGCTGTGTTTAGCTTTAGAGTCAGATAGGATTTTAAAATAAACAGAGTCCTAATTATTTGGGGGCTTTATGATTTGGGGTAAGTTTTGTAGTTCTCTTGCACTTAGTTTATATGTGTAAAAATAATACTGCAATGACTTAAGCTTATTAAAAATCTGTTCCCATTTAAAATGAATACATTTTGCTGATAAGTTTATAGAAATATTAATCAAATGATTTAAAAATGCTCTTCTCAATGTTAACAAGATGTTATTGATGCTCTTATTAAATAAACGTAAAGCATGTTATATTGACATGAGGTTCATATTATGCCAATTTTTATATATTTTCATACAGATTTTGTTTTGCCATTCACATATGTTGCTGGTAATCAATTGCTAACATAATTGGAAATTAGCATTTTGGAAGTAGTAAAAGGCAAGAATGCTGGGGAATAAATAGATATTTAGATTTTATCACTCATAAAGAAAAATGTAGAGGGCTGAGCCCTGGTGGCGTAGTGGTTGTGCGCAGGACTGCGGCCCACTGGGATGGAGGTTCGATTCCCGCTCACAGGAGCAAAGGCTGGGCCTCCTACTCCCACCACTAGGGCAGTGATGCCTAAAAAAAAGAAAAGAAAAGAAAGAAAGAAAAATGTAGACATCTTCCAGAGGACAAACGATTCATTTTAAAATTCAATTAAGCAGGAATGAACATGTCTAGCATTATAATACATCGATATTTGTCTATCTACAGTGTGTAAATGGATTATACTATAACAATTATGAATTTAAATTTGAAGATACAAATAAAAAATGTTGGTTATTTACTAGCAATGGAAGGTTGAGGAATAATCAAAAAGAATTACATGATGGTTCTAGAAAGCATATCCTGAGGATGAGATTCTGAAATTACTTCGTGTATTTTCATGACAAACAAGAATTGATGTGATAATAACCTCAGATGTACCATAGTCTTATTATTCAGTGTAAAATACATGAACAAGCAAAAACACCATCATCTGGTAGCTTATTAATTAGACTTCCAGATTATAGGTTCTACCCTGCTGTTGTTAGGTGCAATTGAGTTAGTGTCAAACTGTAGTGACCTCTGCGCAACCTAGAAATACATTGCCCTGTCCTGCGCTATTCTCACCATTGTTCCTACGCCTGAGCCCATTGACACAATCATTCTGTCCATCTATCACATGCAGGGTTTTCTTCTTTGTCACTGGCCTTTCACTATACAGTATATTCCGCTAAAATTAAAGTTACCACTGCTAATGCTCATTTGCAGTTACTGTGAAAGAAAGTTAAAAATAATTATATACCTAACCAGCAAAATTACCTAGGAGTGCAAATAAAATATATGCTCTTGTGTAAGTAAAAAAAAAATAAAATACTTGTGTAGCTCTATAATTACACAAACAAATTGGAGCAATGTAGTTCTTGTGATAGGAGGACATGCTTCATGAATTATGAAAATTTCACAGACTTAAATATGTTATATTTGTTATGAATAGAAGTACACAGCGTGAATTAATTAATCATAACTTAATTGGCATTGAAAAGAGAATCCTGAAAAGTGTACCTCTTTACTCATTGTTAACTATGAGATGTCTTGGAATTAAAACTTGGAAAAAAACTGCTTATTTTTCATTAACTCACAAGGTAATGGTTTTGTTATTTACTGTTATGCAAACAGGAAAGGAAGACAATTGAGTTTAAAGAAAACAAAAGCATTTAAAGAGATAAGTAAAAGTTCAGTGAATCTGTAGGGAAAAAATGATTGCTGGTTAAGAATTGACTTTTTTAAAGTTCCTTGAAACTACAGCAACATTTCTATTTTTAATAAATAATACATCTTAATGAAATTTATAATGTGTTTTCATAAAAGAAGGTAGTACTTTGATTACAGATTTGGATAAGCTGCAGTAATACACAGAGTGTGCCTTGTCCCTGTCAGCATTTGACTCCCGCTTTTAGAATCTGTCTGAACTTGAACTTGCCTCCATCTGCATGAGCTATTTTATTGAAAAGGAACTAAGCAAATCAGGAACTATTTCGATGCAAAACACGACTCCATAATGATCTAAATTCTAAATTCATGATTAAAATGTTATTGTTTCATTTAGCTTCCATTTTTTCTCATGTTTGGCTTTGTTAAGTGAGATGAGTTATTTCTGATCACAGCGACCCTGTGCAAAACAGAATGGAACAGAATGGAACACTGCACACTCTTGGACCATCCACTTTTTTATTGTTCCAGCCGCTGTATCAATCCATCTCTATGAGGTCTTCTTTCTTTTCTGGTCCTTCACTTTGCCTAGGATAATATCCTTCTCCAGGGCCTTGTATCTCCTGACAACATGCCTAAAGTATGTAAAATGAAGCCTTACCATCTTTGCTATTAAGGACTACTCTTACTTTTATTTAAGAAAAACTTGTTTGCCCATTTGACAGTGCATGATACTTTCAATATTCTTCACTACCAGCACAATATAAGTGCATCAAGTGTTCTTCAGTATTCATTATTCAGTGTCCAACTTTCACATTCATATGAGGTTAAGGAATAGGCCACAGCACACCTTCACCTTAATGTAACACATTTGCTTTTTAATGCACTAAAGCAATGCTGGGCAGCATATCTTTTCCCAGTGAAATGTGCCGCTTCCATGAGCTCTGATTGTGGATCCAAGTGTGACAAAATTTGTCATTCTCAGGAATGTAAGTTTTGTTTCTTTCCAATATTCGTTGAGTTGGAGTAACACAAATAGCTTGGGACTGACACTATCAGGACAATAGGTTTTCCAAGGAAATTTTCATAGAACAAGAGTCACTATCCTAAAATATTGCATGGATGCATTGTCATGGTTGTCAAAACATTTCTTGGTACAATTTGCTTGATTTTATTCTCCCACCAAATCAATTTTCAAAAATCTCTGTAATATGTGTCTGGGATTGTCCTGTATTCTTGGGGAAGAAACTATCAAGTTGACAGCTTAAACACCCAAAAGACAATTTCCATAGCCTCCTGAGAACCTATCTATCTTGAATTAACTGGCTCAGTAGACCTCTTTTAAAGCTGATATTTTTACTGGACAATTTTGGAAGGCACCTTAATGAACCAAAAGCAAGTGTATTGATGAGAAAATGTGTCTGCATCCATCTACTAAGCAAATAGACATATTTAAACATCTTATTTTATGGTAATAAGATCATTCATATGTGAACTAGAACATATTAGTGATACTTTTAACTGGTCCATGTATTTTGAATCTTTAGTTTAAAAAATTTTATATATGTCTAAAGTGCACAATTAATATTAATTTAAATGAGTCGTTAATTTAAATAAATCTTAATACAATGAATGCATGTTTAGGAATCTCAGGAAATACATAGCACATTACCAGAAACTGAAAAATCTCCATCTTTTGCCTTCTAATTTCTATACATTTTTCACATATAGATATTAAACACTACAAATTGAAACTGATTTTGTGCATTGCTAAAATTAATGTTGGCATAATATTATGAAAGACATGTAGCATGGATTTTGTTATATTCAATATCTTGGTGTCCAGCATTAAATTTGTGAGACCAATTTATGTAGTTGAACTATAAAACCCATTGATTTTCAAAGTGACATGAAATGTTAAGAATTTGAATACTAATAATAAAGGTATATAGTATCATTTATTATTACATTCTTTTTAAGATGGTAATTTTAATTTTTAAAGAAAATACTCATATTTTCCTTTATTACATCATTTGCAATTGTCTTTTTGTTTGCCTTTACATTTAGACCTTCATTTTACATTTAATATATTTTTAACATATGTAATAACAAATAATGCTGATTTGAAGATCCTATCACATATCTCTGGTAATGAACTATGCATAAGCTATGCCAATAGCTTTGGTTCTATGAACCAACATTAGTATTCATAGCCATTCTTTAGCCACTTTGTGTGATATGTAGTATATTGAATTTGCATTTCTCTTGTCTCTGGGATAAATTTCAAATATATTTTAAGGCCACTGGAATATCCCTGTGTGAAATTTGTATGTTCAAACCTCTTGCTCACATTTTGTTTTTGGTCAATTTCTTTTTACTAATTAGTTGTACAAATTACTTGAAAATTGTAAAGATAAGGCTTCATTTTTAATATATCACAAACATCTTTTTAGTCAGCAATTATATATATTGAAATTATTGTATTTCTTAGCTAAAATATTTTTGGTCAAGGAACTTTTTTTTTTGCATCACTGCCCTCTGGTGGCAGTGGAAGGCCCAGCCTTGCTCCTAGAGAGCTGCTGCTGGATTTGAACCGCCAATCCAGTGGGCCGCAGTCCTGCACACAACCACTATGCCACTGGGGCTCAGCTGATAAAATATTTGTTTTAATTCTGACCTGATAAATACATAACACCAATGTATTTATTTATGGTTCTATTTTTGAGATATTATCTTAAATATTTATTTTAAGGTTGTAAAATAGATTTCGGTATTATTATCTAGAATTTCTTTGCCTTGCTTTAATATATTTTATTTTGGAAAGCCTAATATTTTATTATTAAAAATATTTTAACTGCACAGACTTCATCATAGCACCATTTTACTTTATTCTTAAATGAAATTTTTATTGTGCACTCAGTGTGGGTTTATATTCACAAAAGAACTTTGCATTCAACAGTTTAAACCTTTGTTCATATATTTTGTACAGATTCTATCTGCATTATTATTTTTTTTCCTATTTAGGCTTTCTACAGATTTTAAAGATTACTTTTTTATCTGTTGTGTCACTAGTAAAAATTTTTGCCCAGTCTGTGGAATCTCTTTCCACAGCTGATGCACAAAAATATCTTGTTATCAGTGGGTAAATGCTCCCTATGTGATATTCCACTGGATGTGCTTCCTCCTTCATTTTGTTGCATGTCTACACCCGACACTACAGTCCTTAATCTGTCTATATTTTTTCATTCATGATCTGGGATTTACCAATAGGTCTTTGTTTCATTTTGAGTTCTTTTTTGTACATGGGATGAGGTAGGGGTCCTCTTTCATTCTGCCTATGGAGATCAAATTTCCTGAACCATTTTATCAAGAGACTGTCTTTTTACTATTTTCTGTTTTTTCTGTCTTTTGTTAAAGATCAGTTGTCTTTGTTAAAGACAAGTGAATAAATTGATTTCTGGGGTTTCTATTCTGTTCCATTGATTTATGTACTTCTAATTGTAACAGTACCAGGTGGTTTGTATTCAGTATAACATAAAATTATGTTATATTGACACCGAATATAATATAATATATTGATATGTTCAGTAAACATAAAATACATGCACTTTTGACTTAAAATACATTTACTAAACCTTTTTCTTATTGATTACTTGTAGTCAAACATCTATAGTTCAGCATATCCAATCCAAGATTCATTTACTTTCATGTGAACCTCTTTATTTTAATTGCTACCTCTTGCACTAATGAAATGTTTCTACCTATTTGTCAAGTGTTTGTGCATTTGTTCTTTTTCTCTACTGTGAGCTCTTCTTTTTCCTCTCTTTATTATTTGACTATATCTGACTTTTATAACTTGAAGTAGCAAAAGGATTTATAAAAATGTTACTTTTTAGATTTTGTAAGTAGAGCTATAGTACTGAGAAAACATCATTTTTCTTGTTATTATTTACTTTGGCATTTTCAAGGAGCTAATTCTAATTTTCTATTTACCTTTCTTCAATTCTGCAATCTTAGGAGTTCAAAGTATTATACTTAAATCAATGAAAGTTAAATTAATAGCTTTGTTTTTAAACAATTTTTACTTTTATTTTATATCATATTTGAACAAAACCCTAGACACATTTTACTGGTTTATTCATATAACATAGTAAAAAATTGAAAAAGTAATAATAAGTTAAAATGAAAGAATAATTTGATGTTCAGAAGCTCAGGACACTTTCCTTCAGAAGGTCAGAAATACAACTTTGAGATAACTTGTATGCTTAATGAGAACAATTAGCCAGTCAATTTGCTATACTCTTACACTTCACCTTCAGTGGGTAAAATTATCACCTAAAGTAATACTTTTATTAGCATTTTCTTTTTTTTAAAGCACATTTTAAAGTGACATTAAGTCACGCATCATGGCCTAATGATCCTATTAAAGATTCAACCTACTGCTCATAAAGCAGTTTCAGATGCCTTGCCCTTTGTAAGCTTCAGGCTTTTGCTGTTTTTTCTTTTGGATTTTTTGTAGTGATATCAATTAAAGGTACATAAATAAAAAAGATGTCTCCAGACTTTTCTCAGTAGGTCTGCACATTACTTGCACATTCATTGCATGCTTGCTCTTCCCGTGCCATGGATTCACTTAGAGGTAGTAGGTCTACTGGGGCTGATGCGTCTTGTGGACTGCTCTGGTGGAGCTGTGGCTTTCATCAAGGACAGATATCTAGTCCGGCCTTCATGTTCTGCCTTCTTTCCTGGAAACACATCAGAATCAGATAGCTGATGAAAGAAACCATATTACATTTTTAATTGTCAAAGCTCTTAAATATTCCAAATATTTCCTAAACATAGTGACTATGTTTTTGTAATTTTCATGAAAAGAACCAAGGAATGTATTGTTATATAAGACACATGGAATGCCACTTTAAATAGTTTGCTTTGTTGCTATTGCTATTGTTAAGCTTTTCTATTGTTGCTGAGCTTAAATTTTCATCACTATTTAAATTTGTATATTTCTGCCTTTGATTCTTTGAGAAGTCTGGATTGTCTTCTCTAAATGATTACTTCTCCATTTAAGTAGCAGTATTATAAAATTGACCTTTTTATATCGTCA
Organism: Nesogale talazaci; assembly: GCA_004026705.1. Taxonomy (NCBI): domain Eukaryota; kingdom Metazoa; phylum Chordata; class Mammalia; order Afrosoricida; family Tenrecidae; genus Nesogale; species Nesogale talazaci. The sequence continues at coordinate 227,869 of PVJH01000599.1, forward strand.
ATTTCAGTTTTTCAAAAATATATAGCTGTCAAATTGTCCAGCAATACATCACAGAAAAATAATAAGAATGTTCTACTCTTTCACATGAACAATGTAGTGCTCATCACTCTCAGGATGGGGTGGCAGCTCCTTGATATTTTCACATCTCAGATGGTCTTCCTTAGAGTATCCTGCATAAGATACAGAACTTGTTGTGATGGTTCAATATTACAACTGAAGTTTTGATGACATCAAGGCTAAAGAAGGAAAAATTACCGCAATAATTACTTACTGACCTTGATTTACTAACATGATAATATCTAACTGCAAATGCAGCTAGGAAATGAAGTGTTTTCAGTTAATGAATGGATTAAAAAAGATGGAGCAGTGAGATTGAGGCAGAATCTATCATAATCCTTTGCTACAAAAATGAATTAAAACATATGCCACTAGATTTTCACCCTTTTTCTCTACCTGTTGTTAATCTTTGTTTTTACATATTCCACTATCATTTTCTTCCTTCAATGGATTTAAACTTTGCAATTAACTTATCCAGATTTTCAAATATTAAAATTTAAGTAAAGTGAATAATATGTAAAAAAATTAATGAGACAATAGTAAGAAATACTATTTATATTAGTGCTTCTTGTATTAATATGGTAATAGATTAAATAATGTATTCACTTACATAGAACTTATGCTATAAAAGAAATGTGAACTATATCAAATAGCTGTAACACAATTTTTATGATAGAAAAATACAATTTATTATTGCAAAATATTTTTAGATTATTTATATGTATATATTTAATGGGTGAAAGTGTTTGCCTTGCAATATTATATTTAAAATCTAATTACACATAGAGAAGTTATTGAATTGGAGAATGTTTTGTTGTGTCTATTTTTTTTTTTTTTAGGCATCACTGCCCTATGGTGGTGGGACTAGGAGGCCTAGCCTTTGTTCCTGTGAGCTGGAATTGAACCTCCATCCCAGTGGGCCGCAGTCCCGCGCACAACCACTATGCAACCAGGGCTCAGCCCTGTTGTGTCTATTTTTGTCACCATTTTACAAACTACAACAATAACAATGAGGACAAGAGAAAAAAGTATCCTAGAATTGATTGTAATGATGATTGCACATTTCTTTTTTTAATGGTTTGTAACATGTAGATAGTAAGTTAAGAAGCCAAACAGAAATTACTGCTAAAATTTTAAGCAGATAAATTAGCAATTTTATAAGACTGTTGTTACTGGGTGTCATACTTTTGCATCCAATTGTCAATAAATATCAATGCATCTTGAAATGTAGTTTGAAAATATAGACCAGGCAATAGGGAATAAAAGAGCTAACATTCTAAGTATATAATTTTTCAAGATCACGGACTTCTTCATAGAAAATATCTTGAATATTTCACTCCCAGTCATATGTCTTTCTGATTAAAAATGATCAGAATCAATTCATTGCTGTTCACTAATGAAAAGTATATTGATCTTTTTGCATTACATCCATTTTGAATTACTTCCAAGTTTCCTTCATTCGTACTTCATATATTCCCAGTTCCAATTATTACAGAGCTCAATAAAAGAAAATGTCTTAGTATATTGGGTCTTAGGTCTCTTCCTGATCTTATTTGGGGCATTGAAGAGAAAGCTAATTGCATTGGATATACTGCAACAGCTCTAGCTTTTTAGATATGGCATCCCTGAATATTTTCAGCTATTAAACAATATAAATTTGTTAACTTATCATCCTGCTTCTAAATTTGAGAAGAATTCAGACACATTAATTTTACAAGACAAAAAATAAAAGAAACACTTGCAAAATAATTAGATAAGGGGGCTGAGCCCCGGTGGCATAAGTGGTTGAGTGCAGGACTGCGGCCCTCGGGCTTGGCAGTTCAAATCCACTGGCGGCTGTTAGGAGCAGCACTGGGTAGTGCCATGACCACCAGAGGCAGTGATGCCCCAAGAAACAAACAAAAAACACCTAGATATTAAGGGACTTCCAAGGGAAACTGAATAAGACCCATGGTAAAGAGTTGGTTACACATTGGGCTTCCCATCACAAGGCCAAAGCTTTGACCTCACTAGTCATTCTGCAGTTTTTGAAAAAAAACAAAGTTTTGGAAACCTATAGGGGCAGTTCTTGTATGTTCTGGAGGGTCACTATGAGTTGATATAGAACAGGTGGCAGTGGCTGGTTCTTTATGATGTGACAGGGTGTGCAATATGTACCAGGAGTGCAAGTTGAATCCTGCAAAGCAAGGTCACAGCTTGAGAAGTGGAAAATAGCAAGAACATTGAAAAGGCCCATATATGGAGGGTGTGAGGGTGTGAAGTTGTCAAAAATGTAAAACATCATAGAAGTTTTCACATATATTTTGAAGATCTAAACTTTTCTTTTTCAAATTATGCAGTAAATTTCAGAACACATTTTAGCATATAGAAGTCAACGGTAAATTATATTAAATGTTTCAGACGTGAGGTTGACTCTAAGCTTCTTTACAAGAAATTTATAACTTGTAACAGTTTCTGGGCACAGATGGAGAAGCTTTGCCATCTTATGACAAGAGTGGAGCATTTTAATTTCATGAAAGAAGTTTCAAATCTGACACATCCATTTTGGGCTTCAGAACATTTGAACCACTCTTTACTGTACCAGCCTCCATATCAGGATGTCAAACACAGCTTACAGTGACGCTATAGGACAGGGTGGGGTTTCTGTTGTGGTTTTGTGAGCCTGTTCACCATTAGAAAGCAGAAAGCCTCAGGGCTCCATATTTATAGCATAGTAACATATCCCTGGCCCCCCTTTAAGATAACAAATTGGAACTGCCTGATATGCAATTCTTGATAAAATGAAGTGGCACCTGGGGAAAACTGCAAGGTTATAAATTTGCACTCTTCAAATATATACTTGTATCACAGGACACCATGTGAAGTATAACTTTACCTAAATACATAATACAGCACAAACTACTTTAAACAAAGCCAGAGCACACTTCCTCTATTTAGGCTACCTGACATTGTATCAATATACCCCTATTTTTTAGTGGGTGCTCAGAGTGAAGAGTGATGCATAGTTTGTGTTCCGCAATTCAAAAAAAAAGGGCTAACAGTGGAAAACTGGTGTCATTTGGGAATCATCAAGTCAAACATAGCTAGAAACAAGTCTAGTATTTGAAGTGCCAGCATGCTTGTTGCTCAGGATACTCGACGGTTAAGGAATGAGGGGTCTGCAGGAGGATTGAGCATGAGGCTCCTCAACGAGGTGGGCACTATTGCTGTCAAGTGGAATGACAAAAATAAGAGAATGAAAAACAAACAAACAACTGCTAAATCGACTTAGGCTTGCACCAGTTCCTTCTCATTTGGAATGTTCCCCAGCAACAGATGAAGGTGCCAAAGGTTTCGTTCCATCCACAGAACTATTGACAATGACTTTGTGAAGATAGCCCCTTTTCTGTCATATTTTAAGTGCCTTCTGATCTGAAGAACTCATCCTCTGGCACTACAATCCTATAATGTGCTGGTACTACTCTTTTTCAATATGTGACAAATTACACTGTCACTCATATGTTTTTCAGAGCATAATTGTTCTTTGTAGTCCGTTCTTAACCAGGGGACTTTGCTTAACCTCTCCACTTTGTATCAGACTGCTCATAGTTGCAATCCTGGTGATATAAGTTACAGCATCAGAACAACATGTAAGCCATCCGAGCACAACAAAGCACAGATATCAATGCCACATGTTATGAATCAACATAGCTATATTACATCTTCATATATTTAAATAAATATATTACAGCTTGTTATTCTTTTCCTCCTTGACTATTCTTGGTCTCATGCTCTTCCTTACAAAATTAGCTTTGAAAAATTCTTTTGAGATTGGTTTAGAAGGGATCTTTTGAAGGTATCTAAGCTTTTTACTTATAACTTGTTACAGGGCTCAGAGGAATTTTATTCTCTTTGTACTCCAAGAGTAGACACTGAAATAAGACTAAAAGGAAAGAGGAAAAACTGCAGAAAAAACCCTACTTGGTATAGAATTCTATGATCATTTCTTAATCAGAATTTGCATACCCTAACTTCAGAAGCTTGCACTAAAGCGTACATGTAAATGCTTTGTTTTGATATTTCATTTCAGTGATCCCACTATCACAAAGAATATATCTGCATTTTCTATCCACTGAGATGAACTAAATTTGTAAACTATAAATTTTAACCAGAGTTTTAAATATCTTACTTTAAACAAAACTTCAGCATTACTTAAAGACATTTGCTATTTCTTTCTAATCTGAGGCCGAAAATACTGCCATAAACCCATCCTCGATCTCAGGGACTTATGTCAGTATTTCTGACACACAAATTTCTTTATGTGGCATTACAGAGCTGTAAAATATGTTTTTGAACTTCTGGTAGATATTGACAATTAGCTTTCTATTGTTACTACACTAATTCATACAGCTAGCAGAATTTTATGAAAATTTATCAGTTGTTTAAATTGTAGTTGTCCCTGATTTAGAATGTATTCAGCTAATCCAAAACATAATTAAAACCATCTGTTTATATTTTACACTGCCCATTTGCTTCTTAACATTAGTAATATGTAAAACATACAACATAAAATGTTTAATTTGGTGATGCTATTCTCAGATGTTCACTCAGAGATGTTTCACATTTGATTTACTATTCAAAGCCCTGCCACGAGCAGGCTATGACCTTGTCTACAATTAAATCAAGACTAGTTTCAGGATTTGTAAGGATTGAAAAACACATGACACTTGAAGTTCATATATGCCTAGAATTGGTTAAGACTCTCAGGCTTCATTGTTGCACCAATGACACCAACTTCATTGTAGATGTCTACAGCATGAATGCTTTTTGCATTTCCTGTCATAAAATGAATCAATTAGTGCATGAATTTAAGCCAATTCGTTCAAGTTTCATACTTTTAACACATATCCTGTTTATACTTTCGATAATATGGCTAGAAAAAGTCATGCTGCTACAGATTCTAATCCAAAAAAGAAGGTGAGAAAGACTCTTCACTGTTCAGTCTCATCCAAGCAGTTTTAACACTCATCAATCTGATGGACAACAAAATGAAATATTACCCCATTAAGTAGTATCCTCATAACCATGCCTATTTATATTTGAGCCCATTCTTGCAGCTACTGTGTTGACACATATCCTAAATGCTGTTCATATTTTGTTGCTGTTTTTTTTTTCTGATTTTATATTAAGCTTGTCATGTATCTGGTATAGGTCCCTACTGACAAGAAGTTCAAACTACATGAGACAAAGTCTTGCCATCCTTGTGTTTAAGGAGAGCTTTTGTTGCCCTTCTTCCAGAACAAATTTTCTCACTTTTCTAGTTGTTATTGTTAATGTCGTTGAGTCAATTCTGATCACAACAATGCCTATTCTACACCATTCTTGTCACAATTATTGGTTGACTTCATTTATGCAGTGTGCTAGATAGGCTTGTTGTGTCCACATGGCCAATGAGCACAAGTAAGATGAGCTGAAGGGCAGAGATATAAATGGATCAGGGATCCCCACCCTGGTTCTCTTGCTCTTGGATCTTCAGACCAGCCAAGTGCCTTGTTCATCCTGTGCCTTGATCTCCAAGCGACACTACCCATGGTACACCTAATGCATGTAGTGTGTTGCTGTGAGTTGAGGCTCCTTCAATTTCTACTTCTCCACGTTCCTGGAATACACATCTCTTGAGCTGGGGACTGTTGGACGATGTCATCTGGCTGACTGTGGCCAGATAGCCTGAGTTGCTCTATAGAGGGCTATTCGGCGGCCCTTAAGACTCGAAGGACTATTAGTGTACTAGCTTAAAGTGACCATTGGCAAAGCGGGACCCATTGACTAGGGGGAGGGTGGGTAAAGGGGGTATTTTCCCTTCCTGTTCTCCTGCCATCCCTAGCTTATCATGCATTCTTTCCTAAAACTGGGACTTTTAAAAAACACTGTGGGAAATGGGGAAAATTGTTTAAAATCAGAACTGTCCTGCCAATATAGTGGGACATATGGTCACTTTATCCTAGCTGTCTCACACAAGTGAGTTGCGCCGAGTCACTTGTACTGCTTTATAGATTAGTTGACTATTTCTTCTGTTAGATATCATCTTATGTATATAAATATATAGAGAGAATTATTAGTATCCTGTTTTTTTTTCTGTCTAGAGAATCCTGTCTAACACATGCAGCCGCTTTGTTAATCCATCACGTAGAAGGCCTTTTCTTTTGTGCTAACCCTGTACTTTACCAAGAATGATGCCTTGTTTCACAATCCTTCCTGACAGCCTGGTCCAAATGAGACAAAGTCTACAAGCCTCCCTTCTAAAGTGCATTCTGGTGGGCTTCATCCCAAACAGATCCATGGCTTCAATATTACTCATAACATCTCTATGCAAATGCATACATGCTTTTGCACTTTGCCTTATTTATGTCCACTAATGTAGGGATTGGTCAGTTTTGCCATAATATCATATTTAAAATGAGAGAGTCTAGAGGTGGAGAGGTGGGGATCTCAATACCATCAGTCAGACCCAGGAGGGAAGCACAACCCACTAGCCCTGCACTAAACCTCCTAGATTCAGGGAACAGAGAGGCATGGCATCAGAGACAGGGAGAAGTGGCTGGTGCGAAACAGAAGCACAGGTGCTGTGCAGAGACATGACAGCAGTTGAAGCTCAAGAAAGAGCAGGGGTTGCATTGGTCCGCGGACCAGGAGAACGGAATATCTTCTTTAGCATTGCTTTTTTTGCAAGTTCGTGGAACATAAAGATGGAGAAATAACAGACCAGGACTTCATGGATTTTGTAGAGAATAGAAATGCTGATAGAGGAAAAATAACAAGGAAGAGGAAAAGATAATTTTTGGTCCACTCACAGTGCATCACATTATTATTATTTTTTTTGTAATGAAGTGAAATGATTAGTGGGACTTTTTCTAAACTACACCGGCTACTTCAATTGTTAGAAAATATAGATCCAAACACAATTTCTTTACTTATTAAGTAAAGAATCTATAACAATAGAGTCAACAAACACAGAGATGTTACCAAAATGTATATGAAGGAAAAAAAGAAGACGAGAGCAATGGGGTCATAGAAATAGCTCTGATTAATTTTCAAAGTAGAAAATATATCTCTATATTCAGCTTTAATTCAAATGATCCAGAATCTTCCAGTTATTACTGAAACTGAAAAAATATAATCATTGTTCTGCTATTCTTCAACATCAGAATAAAATTTTATGATTTGTGTATTTTATGTATATATATATATACACACATTAAAGTTTACCCCTGTTTATTTATTTGTGATCTTACAGAGCCTAAAGACAAATATATATTAGATTAATAAAGACAGATACTGATAATAAAAAGCAATAATAGCAATAAAAATAAAAATAAGGAGAAAGGTATTTGATTGAATTTATTATTGAATTGAATTTATGATTAAATCCTTGGGAAAGAACCCTATCCTAAATTGCAGACCATGTATCATATGTGGAAGACCCCAGTTTCTTTATATATGCAGTGTCTCTTTTATAAAATTTCTTACTCCTCATGGTATTATTTTATAATGAAATGGTGTTTATCTGTGTAAACATAAATCACTGTTATAGCCTACATTTCAAATAAGGTTGTTATGTAAAGATAAAATACAAAAGTAGTGTGAATGACAGAATGCTAATTTAGAAAACCTATTTAAAGTTTAAAAGAATATTTGCATATAGGGAAGTGTTCAGATGTGAACATAGGCTTAAACATTTATATATGCATTGAAAGGTTTCTGAAAAGATGTTTACCAAAATCCTTAGAGAAAGAAAAACTTGAAGTTTATTTTGTTAATAAACAGATGAAGATGAAGATACTATGGAAACATAATATACATACATACATACATACATACATATTATATGTATTAGCCTTAGCACTTGCTGACCTATAAGCACTCATGCATCATTATTAATGCTTTACTTTTACTAATTCTAGTCACTGTATAAAAGTATGGCTCAGTAGCTCATAATATCTTTTAACCCACTATAATATAATAACCTATGAAATGATTATTACAATTTATTAAATAAATATGCTTACATATAAATTATTAGCCCAATATTTTAACTAAAAATTCAAGATTGTTACTGTAATTAATATATGCACAGTTCTGCTATTAAATCCAGCTATTTAACAGAGATAAAATAAATTATGCTCATATTCTACACTGTTAGAAGCTGTATTCAATATGACAACATCTATATGCAGGGCATAAAGATAGACTATTCAGTTAGTTGCATTATCTATTTCTCTAATCACCATTGCCAAACATACAGTGCATATTCATATATCTACATCTATACTTGAATATATAAAAATACACATTTGTCTGGTGCAGGCAGTTCAATCCCATCTTTACATATAGCAGCAGCAATGTGAATATTTGCTGTATAAATGTGGTGAAAATTTAGCAAATGTACTGTAACTTTCTAAAATTTTTCAGAAGGTAATCTATTATGGATGTTTTCTGGTGTGTTTTTATATAACTTTTTAATATATGTAGTGATTATACCAGTATTTTTCTTAATATTTGAATATTACCCAATTTTCAGAGTCCAGAAACTCAGTTAATAACCTTTGATATTCCTGTAGGTATTTGCCAAATCATCGATGTAGTTTTCAGGATCCTGTAAACACAAAGTGATATTTGCGTAGTGTGGAGAGAGATTAAATTTTCTTAATTTGAAATATTGTAATAGTATGAATGCATAAATTGAGAAATAAATTAAGAAATATTTTACATTGAAGTATTGACTATTAGGGCTTCCTATAATTTTTCCTAATATATATCAGATCATGACACAAATTTTTTATTCTGATTTTCTGACATCTACCAAGTAAATTAATTTTCTGTTGACAATTAGAAATGCCAAGTGCTTCTTATTTAGCACATCAATGCTATACAACACAAATTGGCTTACTGCCTACTTGTTTTTCAAGGTCTAGTGCAAATGTTATTGCTTTCCTGAAGATGGTCCAAAAGCCATTATTTCAGACAAATTTACTTATTAGTGAAATTTGAAGTAGTGATATATAATCAAAGAAATTACCATAAGGAGAAAATTTTATATGTATGCAGTGAAATGAGGGAGTTCTATTAATATTTTGGCAAGATTTACAAATAGCTCATTCTAAAAAGAAATCCAATTCTGCTTGCATGAGCAGCTTTTAAATTTCTTTGAACTCAAGGAATTTTCTCTCTTCCAATGAAGAATAGCTTAGGATAAATAAAAAGAGGATATAAGTAACATATTACTGTTAGGTATTAGACAATATTCTAATGTTAGATAAAAACACTCTTAAAATCATATCGAAAATTTTTAGTAGCACAGAGAAGAATAAAATAGGAAAACATATTTTGTAATGTAACTCGTACACTCAGACAAAGTGGTCATAAACGTTTGGAAACTTATGGAAAATTTTATGTAAGAATAGGAGAGAACAGGGATATTCTGGCACTGTGTGTGTGTGTGTGTGTGTGTGTGTGTGTGTGTACATCTAACTTGTTTAAACAGAAAGGAAAGAAATTAACTGGAACCATTTTGATGTGTCATCTGTTTTTTTTTGTTTGTTTGTTTTGGGGGGCGGGCATCACTGCTCTATGGTGATCATGGGAGCAACCCAGCCTTGCTCCTGGTGAGCTGCTGCTGGATTTGAACCATCAAGCGCATGGGCCGCAGTTCCACACTCAACCAGTACATGATCAGGGCTCAGCCCCTAGTTTTCTATCTTAAAATTTTAGTGTCAATTCTGGTATAAGGTGTTTTTCATGATTGTCTTGATCAGAATCATTCAGGCCTTGATAGAAAGTTCAAATAGAAGGTAAGGAACGCTGGGAGAGGTTGCAGAGAGATTGGAACCTTCATACACTGCTGAGAGTAATATAATTAGATACAACCAACATGCACTGTGGAAAGTGATATGGTGCTCCCTAAACAACTGCTACAGAAATTCCATATAGTGCAACAAATCCTCTCCTTGCTGTATGCCCTAAAGAAGCAAGAGGCATACTACGCTCAGGTATACACAGACACCTTTCTTGCAGCACAGTTCACAACAGCAAGATGGAAAGACTTGAAAGACTATTAGTAGAATAAAGGATACAGAAACCAGTTCCTACGCAAGACAGAGTTTTATGAATCACTTAAAAAACCCCAAAAGCAAAAATCCAAAGTCATAAAGCACCACATGGCTTGGAGAACATTGAGTGAAATGAAATTTGTCAATTTACTGAAGTACAGCTATTATATTAGAGCATTTGTATAATGGGGATTTGGTCAACAAGGTAAATAAAGACTTTCACACCAAAGGAAACAGACGTTTGAAACTGTCAAAGTGGAGGAGGTGAGGAGCAGGCAATCTGCTGGACTGTTGACAGGAGTTGATGTGGATGAAATAGAGTAGAGTGGTTCATAGCGGGGAGAACAGCAGTTGGGGAGTGAATGAAGGGTGGACTGAGGGAGAGTTTGATTATTGATTTGCAATATTGAATGCAAGGTTGATGATCTGAAATATAAATCCTCACCTAACTTAGAATGAATAATGATTTCAAATAAGTAAATAAATGTGTCATTTGAATCATTTTTTATTATTTCTTACAATTGACATATTCCTATCTTTACTTCTTGGTTTGAAATGTATCATTGTCCTCAGTAGCTTTGTGTCAATTACTAATTGACAATAAATTACTTGTTACTTGTGGGACAATTTTGTCTATATGTTAAAACTGTTGCATTTCTTCAGAAATTTTCATATAGTTTTGAGACCTTTTCCTATTATTAAACATCTTACTGTAAATCAGTTTTCTTCTATTGCCTTTCCAAAATTTGCTTGTTGCCTTTCCAAGGCAATGTTTCTGTGGCAGCCTTTCTCAGGAAAGATTTCATTAACTTATGAGTGGACACCATGCCTTGTGAACAGATGGGATAGAATGCAAAGAGAATATATTTGTCAATATAGTCATTGTGATGGTATAATCGATGATTCCATTCTAAGTGGCCATATTAATACACACATTAAATCACAGATACCAAGTATATAAACTCTTTAGTAGTAAAGAGAGATTTTTCGAGTATACTGTAATTTTTTTCAGGGCAATGGATGAAAATATGTGCATTAACAATTTAGTCAACTTAAGATATTTGCACTATACAAATCCTACGTGAGCTAAGTGTCTTTCTATGTGAAAAATTGCTCATCATGCAGAAGAAACTAAACCAAAGTCTATATCCAAGTAAATCATTGACCTCTCCTGCTTAAATATTTTATGCCCATTACACCTGGATTTAAAATAGAAAAGCACTGTTCAAAACAGGTATTTGGTTTTTTTTTGAATTTAAGGAGCTCAAGAATGGTTGAAGAGGAAGTTTACAATAGAATTTTATTTTATTTACTTTCATTTGCAAAGAAGAAAAAAGATCAAGGGCTGAGCCCCAGTGGCGTAGTGGTTGTGCGCGGAACTGCGGCCCACTGCGACGGAGGTTCAATTCCAGCAGTGGGGCTGGGCCTCCTAATCCCACCACCAGAGAGCCGCGATGCCCAAAACAAACAAACAAAAAAACAAAAAAAAAAAAAGAAGAAAGATCAAGTATCTATTGTCGCCTTGATTTATATAATCTAGAAATTGAGAAGATTACCTGAGGAACCTATCCCAATTATTTTTTTCCTAATCAAAGAAATCCAAGGATCTTCATTAAAAATAAAAACACTCCTATAGGAAGGCTAAATTCACCTGCATAATTTTATTTTATATGTAGGCAATTTATAAATGTTTCCTAATAGTTCAGAATTCTGTGCAGCACATTTTACATGGTATCTCATTTACTAGTCCAAAACAGATGATAAACGCAATCACAGAAATTTCTTCCTTTCTGTCAGTTTAATGATTAATTATGAAAGATTTTCTTATAGCTCTATGTAAAGTTGATGATCAACCCCTAATGGAAAATTTAGATATTTTGCTTCACAGAATAAATATATCAAGAGTGTAGATTAGCTATCCTTGAGCTTCTTTGATATTGCAGGAAAAGATTTTCTGCGACAGATTCTAAATTCACCACTGTCGAACAAGATGGTTTGTGAAGCTTAAGTCCATGCTACAGGAATGTTTTCATCTCTTTGTTGACAATCTGGTTTCTTTATTAGGCGCTATTGAGTTGCTTCTGGCTCATATCTTCTGGCTCATTTATCAAAAGGAAACACTGCCTGGTCAATGCCCATCTCACAATTGTTATTATGCTTGAACCCCTTGTTGTAGCTAATATGCCACTCCACCTAGTTGAGAGACATTGTCCTTTTTGCTGCATTTCTATTTTGCCCTGCCACATGTCCTGTCCAAACACTGGTTTATCCTGAGAATATATATATAAAGTACTGAGATTTAGTCAATATTGTCCTTCCACCCAGTCCTTAAACTAAGGAATGTTCACTTCTTCTGTTTGAATATTGTCTATATTGATTGATTTATACGGATTGCTTATTATTGTTGTTGATCTAATGATTGATAGAAATGATTATTGGGTTCTACATGAGCACAACAAAGTGCTTTGCAATTTTAATTCTTCTCAATGCTATTCATAATTTGTTAGGTTACACATAGTCTAATGTCACTGCATAGTCAATAAAATACAAGTAAATATATTTATAGCATTCCCTTAAATCAACCAAGGTCCACTCAATGTGAGTAATAATATTCTTCTTCCCACATGACCTTCTGAATCTGATTTGAATTTATTATAGCTCTCAGTTTAGGTACTACAGCAACTGCTTATGAATTATTTTCAGTCAAGTTTTACATACAGGTGATATTAATGATATTATTTGAAGGTTTCTGCATTCTGTTGTCCCATCTTTCTTTTGTAATGAAACATTCATAGTTTCATAATACTAGGGAGCAATTCAGTTTTATCCTGTGGGGTTATAGGAGTCACAACCAACTTGAAAGGATTGGAGTTGTTTGGTCTTGGTTATGATGAGCACAAAATAGTTAAATGATAAAAACCAGTGGAATAGAGAGGGATGGAATTTAGTTCTGGTATCTTCTTCATAATGGATAATTAATGACATAGAAGAGAAATACTTAGAACAGAAAGACATTCCATTAGTGCAGTGTGTGATAGTGACATAATTTGTTGCTAATTTGAGACTTAAGAGTGAAGGGGTAGGGTCTAACCTGTCTGTCGAGTCACAGCTTGATGAACTTATCTGGAGGTGCCACAGAGAGAAGTAGCTCACTGGAAGTGGTTCATAGGCACCCTCTCTAGGAGACGTTCCAACTAATAAGACTCATGGAGCTGTGCTAGTGCCATGAGTTGGATGAACTACATAGAGACCTCTGTCAGCACAAGGTGCTCACGCAGCCACTGGATCCACAAGACGTCCCACCCACTAGCCTGTGATATTCATGAATTTGGCTTCTTTTCATGTGCTCTGTGATTCTAAACAGAACTTTATAGCTAGATATTGGACATATGGGCTAATATCAGACTTATGGAATTGATCTGGACTGAGTTGGGACAGTTTCTCAATATTCAATTGTGCTTACATACAAAGCTCTTTCTTATACACATATGAGTCTCCCTGGATTTGTTTCTTTCAGACTAATAAATTATGTACCAGGAGTTGGGTACTAGAAAAAATATACAAAGATGGAGAGTGGACTTCTTTCTCATCACAGTTTTTCTTCTTTGGCTAGCCAGATACACCCATGTGGCTTACTAAATTATTTTCTAAAAAGAACATTGGAAGTGTTTTGATTCTTTACATTGGTTGTAGTCTTTGGTTATTCCTCTGTGAAAAGGCAAAAATAATGTGATTAATGTATATTTTGAGCTTATGGAGCAAAATTGCCCTTTGAATTTTTCAAAGTTTCTCAAGGATATTGGCTGACAGAAGGCCAAAATGGGTGACAGAAAGCTGGGCTTGGCTTGATGCTGCCAGAGGCCTAATCTCATATTTTGTATCTATAGAATATTTTTGATAAGGATTAAGGTAAGGTAAATAAAGATTGATCTATACAAATTGCTTATTATTGCTGATATAATGATTGATATAAATGATTATTGGAAAGTATGAAAATAAGATCTTGTAAGACTTGCCTTCATCCACTAAAATTTGAATTTTAGGAAGCCCTCAAGATGGTTTCCAGGTAGATATACCCACTTGAAACTTTTGCTACTAAACCAGAAAATTAAGAGTTAAGGAGAACAAGATTGGGAAGCTGAGTACTAGAAATAGAATCAGCGTCCTAGGTTCTGGGCCAGACCTCTGCTTTTTTTGATTTTCACTCAAAAGGCAAACCAGCACCTCACAGAAATACTCTCTTGGTTCATTTTTCTGGATCAGACCCAAGCCCCTCCCTACATCCTAGTCCTGCAGTGAGTAGCAATTACCCCAGGCTGTTGTATAAAAGGGATCATAGCCCGAGACTTGAAGAGAGCCCCTGAAAGCTAGTCACAAGACCCCAAAGTTCCCTGGGCAGTTAGCGACCTTGCAGTCCCAGTACAGGTTGGCACAGGTCAGCATAGACTTGAAGCAATTGAAGAGATTTGGGATATTTACCTGTGTCAGATCGCAGCTTGTCAGAGCACAAGCGTATAGCTGATAGCAGGGGGCGGTGGGGGTGGGGGGAGCCGGGGGTGGCTTGGTTTGGGAATAGGGGTGTGTGTGAATTCAGTTGCAATTGGCAGAAAAGAAAACAATCTCTCCAATGAGCTAGTTCTCCTCTCCTGGGGTCAGCATGACAGCCCTGAAATCAGGGCACACCTAAAGTCCAATATAAAAAGGATAAAAAGGTATATATTTTGTCATGACTTCCAATTCCAGGCACATTGTTGATCTCCAATACAAATTTGCAGAACACTGTCCTTTAGCATATATTTACATAACAAGGTATACAGAGCTATGGAATGCCAGAAGTAAGCTACAGAGCATAGCCCAGCGACTTTCAATATAACTAAGAGCCTCTGGGCCAAACATCAGACTCAGAACAGTTTCACAGAGCATAAAAAAAACAGCCCACAGCCAGGAGGCTAATTTAATTTAATTCCAGTTGGCCAGGGAGCCGGGAGAGAGAGGGAGGTAGGGGAACTTCTCAGAGCTACTGGGGCATCAGAAGTCTTTGTACAAACTACCGAAACTCCTTAAGACCAACAGGGGAGTTGCTGTCCACCCTTGGTGGACCTACACATGGCTGAGGAAAGCTTGCTGGTCTCTTACAGTGCTTCTTATGGGTGAGGGATCCCTTCCCGGTCCTGAGGCTCCACATGTAGCTGAAGGAGCTTCCTCCCACCTGCTGCAGTGCTGCATAAGGCACAAGACAGTTACACCAGTCCTCTCCAGTGCTCCACACTACCGCAGGAACTTCTGCCTGACCTCCACTACAATCATGCCTATGAGGTAATTCCATCCAACATCTGTGGGACCCGACACCAGCGCAGCCATGCAACCCTGCCACCTTGAGGCAGTGTGGGAACTCTAGCCCAGTGGTCAGGAGATCAGGGCTCAGCTATCTCTTTACTCACTAGTTTTTCCTTTCCTCTTTCTTTTCTCTTTCCCCAAATAATCCACCTCAGCGGTGGTGTCTTTTTTTATTCTTTCTTTCTTTCTTTCTTTCTTTCTTTCTTTCTTTCTTTCTTTCTTTTTTTCTTTTCTATTTCTCCTTCTCTCCCTTTCCTTTCACATGCCATTGCTGGCTTCCTGACCTCTACCCTATGACTACTGAAACACCTCCAAGCAAGGGAGGGCGGGTAGTTCCAACCTGTCCTTCGTGGCAGTTCTGCACACAGCACGAGGTAGCGACAAAATCCCTCTCCAGTGCCCTGCACTGCGGCAGACATCTCTGTCTGACTTCCCTGGTGACCATGCAGGTTACAGCAATTCCACCCAGCATCTGTGAGACTCTACACCAACGTGGACACACCTACCAGACACATTTGTGCAAGTGCAATAAGGACTCAACTACCTATTTTTATTTATTTTTTTCTTTGACTTATCACTATTTTCTTTTTGTTCTATCTCTTCTCTCCTGCCACAGACACAGTAGGCTCAATATTTCTTTATTGTTGTTTTTCCTTTTTTCTTTTTTGTTTGTTTTTGTTTTTATATATGTTCTGGCCTTTGCTGTTTTCCCTTTCTCTCTCTCCTTTGACAGTTTCAATTTTTTTAAAATCTTATATAATAAATTGACACTTTAATAGCCCTAAAATCCTTTAGACAGGTTTCATGATTTTAACACTTAGACATACAAACTCAAAATCAAGTGTTTCCATAAATTATTGGAATGCATATGCATTTCATATTATTCAAAACATGTATTCATCGACTGTGAGACAACCAAATTAAAAAATGGACCATTTTAAAATGCACGTAAGGAAGATTACTTTCTCCTTTTCTTTTCAGGCGAGTGTTCCAAAATGGGGGTAACTGCAGCCCCTTCCTTGTGCTTTCATTTCTTCTTTTTCTTCTTGTGTCACTTTGGCAACCTCTGGAGTCACTGCCTGGGAAAACGGGGTCTGGATCCTAATCTTCGTGGTGCTTTCTCTTCTTCCTGTTCTTCTTCTTCTCCCGGGACTCCGCCCCATGTTTGCCATCCACACTGCCATTGGTTTGCAGCTCAGTGGCTTCCTCTGCTGAGACAGCTACCAGCTCTGTAATACCCTCTTCCACTTTGGAAGTCTCTAGGTCTTTCTTTTTTTTCTTTGGAGGACTTTCAATAGTTTCATCAGTGGTGGTTTCTGTTGCTTCTCTGGAAACCTGAGAACACTTGGCTTGTGAACTGGCCATGCTTAGCTTTCCTTGAATGCAAAAGGCTCCAGCAGCTTCAGAGTCTAAGCAGAAACACTTCAAATTCAAGTTCATATCCCACATGTATCTCCAGGCTTAGCCACTGCTCAGAAGTCGTCTGCTCTGGTTTAGGGAGAGAGGCATCGAAACAGCTAAGTAGTAAGCAATTCATGTGGCTGGAAGACACTATTAACTGTGCCCACGAGTTTTTGTCCTGGTTCAGGGCAGAAAATAACAAAATTTTCTTCAATGTTAAGATGAATGTGTCCTTGATAATCATAAATATCTCCCAGCTCACCCACTACTTTGATGTTGTCATATGCAATAGGGGCATCTGAAAGACAGCATGCAAGTGGCAGGGTAGGTTGGCAGCTCTAGGCAAGGCACGATGCCAGCCGGCCCCACCACAGGCTCTTCAGTGGCAGTCTTGGACTGCCGCACTTGGAAACAACCAGCCACCATCCAGTTATACAGCATGTCAGGTTTTTTTTTTCCCCCTTTCTCTCTTTGTCTTCTCTCTCCACTCTCTTTCATTTCAGCCACCACTACCAGGATCCAGGCCGTTGCCCTCATTGCTAAGGCAACTCCGATTGTAAAGTTGGCAGACCTCCTTCACATGAAGCTGGTGGAATCAAGCACACCTTCCACTGTACCCTGGATAGCTACATGATATCCCCTTCAAATGGCTGGGCGGCGGGAAGGGTCTTCCGCTTAAAACCCAAGGTCCTACAAGTGACTGAGGGAACTCCTGCCCATACTTTGTGGTTCTCCACGATGCTTCCGGAACATCCACCCAACTTCTACAGTGAGCTCTCTGACTAGGGTAATCCTGCCTGAATTCACAGTGATCTACACCTAACCAGGTACGCCCACCCACCTTCTACTGCACTCCTCTTCCAGTGGGCACTGGCACACATCATCCAAGGTGCTTCAAGAATCGTGGGCCACACCATCATGGCTTTCTGTGAGACCAAACACTGAGACACCATTCTCACAGGCCTAAAAGTACCAGTGAGAATAGTAAATATATTTACTATTACAACAAAAGATCCACAAAAGTCATAAATCAAACACTCAAAACACGAAGAATGAAATCACAGGTTGGATATAAGCTAATCCATATATAAGCTGAGGCACCTAATTTTACCACAAAAAGTACATTAAAAATGCACCGAAAAAACTCAGATTATACATGAGTATAAACAGTAGGTGACTTTAATAAACAACTCTAAAAAAGATACATCACAGGGAGAGAGATCTAATAAGGAGTGATATATATAAACAGCACAGTTTATTGAGTTAGCCTGATAGATATTTTCAGAGCTTTCCACCCAAATGCAAAAGTATTCTAACTTTTCCCAATACATGGCATATATCCAAAGATAGATCACATGGTGGGGCACAAATAGAACCTGTGTAAATTCAAGCATGTAGAGATTATGCAGGCTTCTCTCTATGGACACTGTGCCATAAGACTGGATTTCAATATATGGGTGCTTAAGGAAGCAAAGGCAAACAACTGGATGATTAATAAATCTCTCTTGCAAAAGGCGTGACATTGGCCTAGATCAGGTAAGAAGTCAGGAAGTTTCTAGAAACAAACAAGAGTGAAAATACAACATACAAAATCCTTGGGGACACAGCAAAGGCATTTATCGGAGCAAGTTTGATAGCAATACATGCACACATGAAAAAGGAAAAGAGATTTATGATTGATATGCTGGCACAAAACTTACACCAATTAGAGCAGAGTCAATGAAATCCTACTAATAGCTAAAGAAAAGAAAAAAGAAAAATCAGGGCTAAGGTGCAGGAGAGGGGACTCAATAAAACTATGGAAAAATTAATGAAGCTAAAAGTTGGTCCTCTGAAAGGATCAACAGAATTGATAGACTGTTGACAAATCTAACTAAAGAAAGGAAGGTACAAATTTCAATAGCAAGGATGAGACAAGAAATAAGAGACATTACAATGGACCATAATGAGATCAATATGATAATCACACAGTATTATTAAAGTCTGTATTCTAATGAATTCAACAACTTAGAAGACATGGACAAATACTTAGAAAAACACTTACTCCACAGACTATTCCAGATGAACATCAGAATCACAGTAGAACCAAAGCAACAGAAGCATTAAGCAACATTATCAAGGGACTACCACCAAAAAAAAAAAAAAATCTCCCCTGGACAAGATGGCTTTACTGGAGAATTCTACCAAAAATTCAGAGAAAAACTGACACCAATCCTAACAAACTCTTTCAGGACATAGAAAAAGGCAGAAAACTCCCAAACTCTTTCTATAAAGTTAGTATAACTCTGACACCAAAAACAGATGAGGATCCCACAAATACTGAGTAATACAGACAAATACCCCTAATGAACATTGATGCAAAAATCCTTAACAAAATACTGATGAATAGAATACAGAAGCTTATAAAACAAATAATTTACCATGACCAAAGGCAGGGATGGTTCAATATCGAGAGACCATTAATATCATTTGCCACATTGACATGAAAAAATATAAAAAATAATTAGTAAGATTGATATGTGTGAAAAAAAGAATTGGACAACAGCTAGCACCCATTCCTGTTTAAAACATTCAAGAAGATAGGAATGAAAGGAAAATTTCTCAAGCTAATACAAGCTATATATGAAAAACCAACAGCCAACCTAGTAGCAAATGGAGAAAAGATGAACACAATGCCCCCCGGAAAAGGGAACCAGACAAGGATGTCCTTTGTCCCCACTCCTCTTTATCATTGTTCTAGAGGTGCTAACTAAAAACATAGGACAAAGAAAATACACCAAATTCATCTAGAGGAGGAAGAGGTGAAATTATCATTAATTACAGATGATGTGATTTTATATTTTTAAAATCCTCCAAACTCCACAAGCGGAGTGTTGTAAGTAATAGAGGAATATGGCAGAGTGGCAGAATACAAGAACAACACACAGAATTCCATTGGATTTCTATACACTACAGAGAAGATCATGGAAGAGGCCATTGAAAACATAAGACCATTTACAATAGGCAAGCACAAATTGAAATATGTAGTGATATACCTGATAGAAAAAATAGAAATTTCTAGGAGGAAAACTATAGAACACAATTACAAGAAACCATGTGTGACCTCAACAAATAGAAGAATATCCTATTATGATTCTGCATTGAAAGATTCAATAAAGATGTCAGTTCTGTACAAGGCACTATATAAGCTTAATGCTATCCAAATATGAATACCATCATACTTCAAAGAATGCAAAAAACTGATTAGCAACTTCATATGGAGAGTGAACAAGCCCAGACTTAGCTAAGAACTCCTCAAGAAGGACACAGTGGGAGGACATGCTCTACCTGACTTTAGGACCTATTATACAGCCACAGTGGTAAAAACAGTGTGTTATTGGTATAACGAAAGATATACAGATCAATAGAAAAGATCTGCAAACCCAGAAAAAATATCATCGGCATACAGAAAGCTAATTTTTGATAAGGACCCCAAAATATAAAATAGGGATAAGATGCCCTCTTCACTAAGTGGTACTAGGCAAAAATGGATTTCTACCTGCAGAAAAATGAAGCAAGACCCTTACCTCACTCCATGCACAAGAATAATCTTAAGGTGGATTACAAACCTTATGGAATAATCCCAAAAATATTAAGGCTATTAATTAGGGAATTGGGACAAACCAGTGAACACTGGCACTAGGAATACATAGGCTATGAGGAAACAGGGAAGAACACAACAGAGAGGAGTCACAAATTGACAAGTGGGATATACTGAAGATAAAACACCCATGTTCATCCAAAGCATTCACCAAAAGCATAATAAGAAAGCCCATGGACTGGGAAAGCATGCTTAGCAATGAAAAGTCTACAATACTTTACAAGTTTACAAGAAGAAAAAAACCTAATTGCCTGCTAAGAAGGTAGAGAAATGACCCGAACAGAAGTTTCAAATGGGCAGAAACCAGAATGGCCAATAAATATATGAGAAAATGTTAGAGATCCTTGCCATAAGAGAAATGCAATTTAAAAGAATTATGAGATACCACCTAACACCACCCTCAAAAGAACCAAATCCAAAAAATATGAAAGTAGCAAGTTTTGGAGGGGCTTTGGGGAGACAGGAACTCTTGTCCACTGGGTTGCACTTGCAAGTATGTACAGCCATTATGGACATAGCTTGGCAATATCTAAAAGAACTGGAAATCAAAATACTATATGGTTCAGCAATCCTCCTATTGGGCATATACCCAGAAGAGGCAAGAAACAAATCACGGCCGATGTTCTCTGTGTTTCAATGTTCATGGTGGCACAGTTCGCAACTTCCAAGTGTTGAAAACAACCCAAATTTCCACCAATGGATGAACAGATCAGTATACTGTGGCACACACATACAATGAAATACTGTGCACCCCTAAAATGCAGCAATGAATACATGAAGCACATTGCTCCATGAGAAGAACTGGAGGAAATTATGTTAAACAAAGTAAGCAAAATACAGAAGGACAAGTACAATATGAATTCTCTGAGGTAAGTTTAAAAATGGGGCATTGGAGAAAGGCAACTCTCCATATATATTCAATCCAGGGATATATATGACAACTAACTAAGCAGTGGGAGAAAGAAAGAAAAAAAAAGACATGGGCAGTTGGGGAGCAGGGCATTAAACCACCCAAGGGAAAGGTATTGTTTATATCTCCACAAAAGAGAGAAAGAGAGACCAAGCTTCAGCTCAGTGTGCCAAGATGTGAATACAACACACTATCATGTACCAGGGAAATAATAGAGAGGTCAGTGATGCTAGTCCCAATCCCAACTGTGTGGACCCCACGTCCAGAAGAATACACTTTCTTGTCACTATCACTGAAGACTAAATGGGTGCATAAGCAAATGTGGTGAAGAAAATTGATAGTGCCCGCCTATCAATATATATAGCATCTGGGACCTTAAAGACTTGAAGATAAACAAATGACCATTTAGCTGAGAAGCAACAAAGGCCATATGGAAGAAGCCTATGAGCCTGTGTGATCATGAGGTGTCCATGGGATTAGGTATCAGACACTAAAAACCCAGAACAATCATATCATGCCAAATGTGGGGAGATGTGGAGTGGAGATGTAAAGCCCATCTGTAGACAATTGCTTATCCCTTTATAGAAGGGTTATAAAGAAGAGAGGAGACAGACAGTCAGGGTGCAGTATAGCACTGATGAAACATGGAACTTTCTTCTAGTTCTTTAATGCACTCTTTCCCTCTCTCCCACCCTAGCATAACCTTAATTCTACCTTACAAATCATACTAGATCAGAACATGTACACTGCTCCAAATAAAAATCCGCACCATAGAGAATCTAGGATAGATAAACCCCTTGGGACCAACAATGGGAATAAACATACTAGGAGGATAATGGGAAGATGAGAGGAGAAGGGGGAATCAATTACAAGATTGACATATAACCCCCTCCTAGGAGGATGGACAACAGAAAAGTGGTGAAGGATGACAGAGGATGATGTAAGATATGAAATAATAATCTATAAATTATGAAGGGTTCACTGTGGAGGGAGAGTAGGGAAGGGAGGGGAAATGAGAAACTGATAGCAAAGGCTCAAATGGAAAGAAAATGTTTTGAAAACGTGATGGCAACATATATACAAATGTGCTTGACACAATGGATGGATGTATGGATTGTAATAAGAGATGTAAGAGACTCCTATAAAATTAATTTATAAAACAAAAGCAGCAAAAAATATTTTGAATCTTTATATGGGTTAGGGGAATCCTGGAAAGAAGGCTCTGCAATGAAAACCATGGGGGTAGGGAGCCAGTGGTCAGTGTGAGATATTAAAATAATAATAATTTATAATCTATCAAGGAGGTTGTGAGGGTTGGGGAGGGGAGGAAGTGACAAAAAAAGAGGAGCTGATATCGAGTTCAATATAAAGTAACTAGGAAAGACTGATGGCAACCTATGTACAAATATGCCAGATAAAATTGATATGTGGATTGTAATGAGCATTGCAAGAGTTGTCAGTAAAATGACAATAAAAAGCAAAGGAGACTCTGAAAAAATAAGCTCCACCCAGTGCTTTGAAATACTTAACACATTTGCCTTCAAAGAGCCTTGCCCAGAGGGATGCTGACAGACTGAAGAAAATAAAAGAGAAGCGGAGCACTTTGAATTTTTGAATGTTGAGCTAGTGGTTATTGTCAGGATCTGGAAAAAAATTGGGACCCTAAAGAAACTCTTCACTTTAGGAATAAACTGTGAAAGGTATCCTGTGGGGCAGCTGAAATGCTTGCTAGGCAACTACGTGGATCTCCTGGTTGAGTGAGTGACTGTGAGAGAAATGCAGTAATGAGAGTCAGGTTGAGTCTGGACACTGACACCTGTGTCACGATTTACAGGGAATGTAGGAGAAGATGAGAGCAAACTGACTGGTCTGAAGTTCAAGACCTAGCACAAGGGGGCTAGGGTTGTTGGGAATTAGTGATGGGGCCCATGGTCTAATGGCCAGGCAGCCAGTGCACACCCCAGTGAGGCTAAATGAGGCTGCCCACATAGCACCAGAGCAGAGGAAGAGAAGAATTCTGAGCATATGAACTGGTGCACATGGCTTCTGACTTCACGGATGCCCTCTCGTGATTTGACTTTGCTTATGGATGTGGACTTCATTACGTCCCAAATGAGATGAAGACACTTCACATCAAAGAGTGTGATTGTCTTGTCAGAGCACTGGGTTAATGTAAGTGGGGAGGATAGACATTGGATACCCACAAGGGGGAGGGTAAAGGCATGAAGTGCCTGATTTAACAAATTTTCATATGTGGGGGAATAATATCACAGGAGTATGCTTAAAGGATTAAAGAGTAGGTGTTGCTTAACTGCAACTGTTAGAGAGCAGATATTTTTGTTTTGTTCACTTATGGAATATTATGTTTAAATGAGGGTGACACATTTTGAATTGTGTGCATTTTAGTTTTATCCTGTGAGGTACAGATATGATTTTATTATTATTTGTTTGAAAATTATATATGGTCAAAGAATTGTGTGAAAGTGTCAAATTTACAAGGGGTGGTCTTTGGTAGTTACATAATCTGTTGTCAATTTGAGACTTAAGGGTGAAAGGGTAGAGTCTAGCTCATCGAACTGTTTGTAGTTTCATGACCTCATTTGGAGATGCCACAAAGCTAAACAGCTTGCTGGAGATGCAACACAGATACACTCCTTAGGAGACATTCCAGCTGACAAGACACATGGAGTTACACTAATGCCATGAGATGGAAGACCTGTTTGGAGATGAGATGCTTACACCGCCACTGGATCCACAAGATTTGCCACCCCTTGACCTGTTAAATTCCTGCAGTTGGCATAATTTCATGTGTTCCGTCAGTCTGGAGAGGACTTTATAGATACATATTGGACATAAGGGCTAATATTAGGTTTATGAACTTGATCTGAACTGGACTGGGATGTTTTCTCAATATTCAGTTGTTCTTGTATAGAAAGCTCTTTCTTATACACATATCAATGTCTCTGTGAATTTGTTTCTCTAACCTACTCAGACATGTTACATGTCACACAGTGTTACACAGTGTAACATCTCAGCTACACCTAAACATTTGAATAATTTCAGAATTCTACTGCACCCTATTTCAATTCAGTTTTAGGAAAAAGCTTGCTTGAGAAATACCCATAGTCATAGAGCAAGAAATGTGAGAAATTTTTATTCTTAATATTAGTCAAGTGAAGCAAAAAGTAGAATATTTTTTGCTAATTGTAAAACATTTTTCCCTTAAGAAAAATAGCTCAGTCTTACTTGAGTTGTACTTAAATATTTAGCAATCAATATCATTGCACAAGAAAGTCTTGTATATCTGCTTCCTTAATAAAAGCACTATGGAACAATCCTATTCACACAGGGTTTCCTTCAGAATAGATTCAATAACAACAGGAAAGTTGTCCCAATTTGCACTCCATCAAGTGCCTTCTAGCATCTGTTTATTTTTAAACCCCCAAAAGTTGAAGAGTTCAAAATTTTGTTTTTTCAAGATCAAAATTTATTTATTCTTTTCAGAATCAAATTTATTTTTCTACAAGTGGCCAGTATTAGGGCAAAATGGAAATCACTGAATTAGATTCAGCCATTCTTTCCTGTTTTACATAAAAGGCACTTAACATAAACTGATTTCAGTTACATTTAACCTTTGTGTGGATGACATTTGAAATAAAGGTAAATCTTATAGAAGTAATTTTAATTTCCTTTTTAATATTAAAAAGGTTTTAATGAAAGTTCTCATGGTCCTATAGTGAGAAGTTTTAATAAAATAGGTAAGAATAAATCCTGTTTCTGGACTTGACATATTAGCATTCACCACTTTGTAGTAAGAATCTTTAGAGTACAGCTGCAAAATTGTTCAGTATAGAGGATATCACTTTACTGGCCATATTTTAATCTAAACATTTAGTTTATATTCTAAGTGTTAAACAGATTTTTTTTTATTTCATCACAAATCTCAGCAAATGGCTTAATCTCAAGTAGGATGCTTAGCAAGTAAGAAAATAATACTGTGATTATTCTAGGCTTCTTGGGAAATTATTTTGAGTAATTTGGATACTCACCATTTGGACACCTAAATACCATATATCATCAGTTAATAAGTTTGGTGAAAAGGAACTTGAGAATAATAAATGAACTGCTTGTTAACCCAGTCACTTAATCTAATTGGAGGATTAAGAGTTTAAGGGTGGAGTCTAGCCTGTCAATCTGGAGATAACCAATGAGACGTCTGTTGGGGCATAGTCTCCTCCTCTGAGAATTCTGAGAAACCTGGTACTTCCTTATTAGAAGCAAGAGACACTAATTCACTTGCTTGGAGACGCTCTACTGACAAGGGCTACTTCCTGTGAGACACCCCTGAGGAGAAGTCACATGGAGCTTCCCTACCATCCTGAGCCAGACAAGTCACATGGGTGCAACCAGACTTCTGAAGCTAGAGAAGTCACAGAGAGACCCCTGTGTATACTGAGATGTTTACAGTGCCACTGGATCCAAAGGCTTTCTATCCACTGGCTTGTAATGGTCCTGCATTTGGCTTTATTGCATATGTTTCAAGAGTCTAAAGAGGATTTTATACATTGGTATCAGACCTATGGGCTAATATGAGACTTATGACCTTGGACTGGACTGGGTTGAGATGTTTTCTTAATGAAAAATCACTATATAAAACTCTTGTATATACATTATGTGTGTTAATGAAATTGCTTCTCTATTCTACCCAGATTAACACACTAATGGTTTATTTTATTTATTTATTTAATCTTTTTGTTGGGGGCGCTTATAGCTAAAAATCCATTCATTTCTTCATTGTGCCCATTTGTATATTTGTTGTCATCACCATTTTCAAAACATTTTTTTTTCTACTTAGACCTTGGTGTCAGCTCTTCATTCCTCCCACCCCACCTCTTATCTGTAAACATGCTCTGGTCAAGCCGGATTTGTAAGGTAGAATTGGGGTAATGATAGTGAAGGACAGGAAACTTTAAACAACTAGATGAAAGTTGTATATTTCATCGGTGAAATATGCGCCTTGACTGGCTTGTCCCAACTGTTTGATCCTTTTATGAGTTGATGTCCAATTGTCTACAGATAGGCTTTGGGTCTCCACTGTGTGCACATGCGCGCCCCCCCCCCCCACACACACACATCCTTTTCATGGATGCGATTGTTCTTGGTCTTTGGTGCCTGACACCCCATCTCATTGATATCTCATGTATCTCCTGATCACACAGACTGGTGGGTTTCTTACATGTTGGCTTTGTTGCTTCTGAGCTAATGGCTGCTTGTTTATCTTCAAGCCTTTAAGACTCCATATACTATAAGTTTTGATAAGTGGGCACCATCAGCTCTCTTCACTCCATTTGCTTATGTACCCATTTTGTCTTCAGCAATCATGTCAGGAAGGTGAACATCACAGAATGCCAGGTTACTAAGAAGAAAGTGTTCTTCAGTTGAGGGAGTACTTGAGTAGAGAGCCAATGTCTGTCTGCACCTTAATACTTTACATATAGATATGTGTACCTGGATCTATTTACCTATCATTATATAAAAATATATTTACATATGTGTGCCTATATTTTCACTTCTATACATGTCCTCTGCCTCTTAGTTCTTTCCTCTATTTCCTTTTACTTTCCTCTTGTCCCACTATCATGTTTGCCCTGCATTCAGCTTTCATTAATTCCTAGTGACTGCATTTCACTTAAGCAAGCCCCAGCAAGCATCCTTTGCCCTCCTTGCCATCAATTTTAGATCACTTGTTGTTCTGGTGGATTATTTTATGAAAAAGATAGAAATAATTTACCTTTATTGTAGCAATATTAAATTATTTTGTATATTTTCAATGACAAAATAATATTGTACAGAAAATCAATGAGTTTAATCTGTTCTTAACCTACCATATATCTCCTCAAGTCAGAAAGCTAAATAAGGATTTATATTTGTAATTATTTTATATTTGTAATTATTTACAATGAAGTGTTATGTTTTCAATCAAGTGTGCTTTTCTAATTATTAGAGAAATAATAAAATAATTTACTTCCATATCCCTTTCTCCTGTTAGTTATCATCAAATTCATTCCAATTTATAAAGACTTTATTTAAAGAGAACTTAAAAGTTCATGAAAAGATTTCATTATCTTTTTTTAATAGACATTTAAAGGCCACTCCTTTCACT
The DNA here is from genome assembly GCA_004026705.1 of Nesogale talazaci. Classification (NCBI taxonomy): domain Eukaryota; kingdom Metazoa; phylum Chordata; class Mammalia; order Afrosoricida; family Tenrecidae; genus Nesogale; species Nesogale talazaci. The sequence goes on from PVJH01000599.1 coordinate 255,462, forward strand.
AGAGAGAAGGTTTCCCCATCTTGCATCATCTCCATGATCAATGATATCGTTAAGGTCATTGTAACTACATGCCAATCCATCTCAATGAGGGTCCCCAACAAGATAAAATGACACAGTGTGTGACAATGTATTCAAACAAAAGAAAAATTGTTAAGGTGGTGTGAGCAGGGCTCTGCTATACACAACGTTTCTGAGTCAGAAACAACCTGACAGCTAATAAGAACATCCAATTGAAAACTTTCCCTGTGTATTGCAGACCCTCTCTTTCACCAAACATGACATGATATTTTCTAGTGAATATATTTCCTGGCGACCTCGTCAAAGAAAGCAAGATGGAGTTTCTTCATACTCTGGCTAATCTATGTAATATTAAGTATTTTTCACAAATATCTCAATCCAAAGACATTATATATTTTCTCCTCAATATAGAATTGAACCTCTTGGACTGAGCCCTGGTGGCGTAAGTGGTAGAGTGCGGGACTGCGGCCCGCGGGCTTGATGGTTCAAATCCAGCGGCAGCTCTCAGGAGCAGCACTGGGTAGCGCCCATGACCACCAGAGGCAGTGATGCCCACAAAAGCAAAAACAAACAAACAAACAAAAAAAGATCATTAAAAGAATCGAACCTCAATTGCTCTTAACTTTCACATTAATATCCTGGAGTAATAACATTCTCCAGTTACCATAAATGTGTTAGATCACAATTATAATTATAACTATAATTATAGCTATAATTATACAAAATATAATTTTATACAATACATATACAATTATGCAAAAAAAATAACACATATAAAAATTATGTAAATAATTGCCATATTATTTGTGCTAGACTTCTTGTCACCTACATTCAATTTTAGACCTCGTCATCAACACTTACATGAATAATTCCAATCTATTTCTTGCTTGTCTGTTAAGTCAATCCCATTAAAACCGATCCTCAATTTTATTGCAATTTACTTCCTTCCCTACCTGTAGTAGTTAATATCTGGACAGAAATATTGTGAGGAGAGACAGAGATGGGAACTTGACCCTATCATGTCAAAGGTAATAGTAGACAAGTCACAGAATGATATTTAATGTGCTATAAATATTAAAGGTACTTGCATCCAGAAAAGAGGAGGGAAAGTGTTTTTGCTGATATTTAACTGTTATCAATATCCATTCATCTTAAAGCTAAGGGGTTCTCTCACTTTATAAAGTAAATTTACCTTTTTCATTTTAGCGTTTACGACCTGCAAGAAAATTGAACACTCTATCTTGGAAGATATTCAGTATGAATGCTGCTTAGAACCAAGAATGGTGAGATTTTGTTTCTGATGTCTCAGATCTTTTAACATATAACCATCAAAGGTCAGTCCTTCAAAAATGATATCATGCTTGGTAAAAGAAATTTTTTTACTCATTTTTGTGTGTGTGTGTGTGGGGGGGGGGGCATCACTGCCTCTGGTGGTTATGGGTGCCACCCAGCTCTGCTCCTGAGAGCCGCCACTGGGCTTGAACCACCACGCCTGCGGGCCACAGTCCCGCACTCAACCACTTAAGCCACCAAGGCTCAGCCCCAAATAATTTTTTTTAAGTGTCAATGAGTTAGACCACGTCCCTCCACAAGATGGATTAAAAAGTAGGTACAAAAATGGCTTCAAACCTAACAATAATTTTCAAGATGATCAAGGTGGGGTTGCCTCATTCTTATGTACATACTACTTTTCTGAATCAGAACTGACTTGTCAGCAAATAACAACAGCAGGGTAATGGAAATGGCTAACATGCTCAATTACACCAAAACATGCTCAATTGTCAACCAAAAGTTTAGCAGTTAGAGTTTTCTTTGGTTGGTTCCTCAAAAGTAAGGCATGGCGATCTACTTCCAAATATCAAATCAGTGGAAATACCAAGGGGAACAGTTATACTCTTACAAATATGAAGTTTCTTGAGTTTAAATCCAGTTAGCAGAAGCGATTGAACTGAAATCGTATCTAGTTGGTTCTAACTAACAGCAAGCCTATGCAGAACAGAAGGAAATTACGCCTTTTCGGTGCCATCCTTACAAATGGTCTTGTTCTTGTGAGTGCAGTGCTGCAGCCACTTTGTTACTTCTCCTCACTGAGAATCTTCCTCTTTTCCTCTCACACACTCTCTCTACCTTACCAAGCACGATGTCCTTCTTTAAGGTCTTGCCTCTCCTTGATGATATGTCCAAAGTAAGGAAGACTAATGGCAACTAGAAAGTCCCATTTTATTAAAAATATCCTTTTCCAATTACAACAGATCTTTTAAACATCTATTTAAACTTGAAAAGGAAAATAAAAATTAAGCAAAAGTATCTAGTTATTACTTTCTATATTTGCACAATCATTATTTAGCCACTAATTGATACCATTTCTCCAGACAAAAATTCTATGTTCTTTTTTTCCCTGTCTACATAAACACAGTAATACCTACAGGTAGAATTTATAAATTCTAGATTTGTTTATAAACTCTTTAGGAAGATAAGACAGATGCTGTTAAAATGATTAATTAGTAATAAGTTTCTATCTAGTAGCAAATACCAAGAGGTAGTTGAACTAGCTACAATAACAAAGAAATGAATCCTATCCCTGCCTTAAAAAAAAACAACATCACTGCCTTAAAAGAAAACATTATGAGCATCTGTAGGTGAGTAAGAATTAATGAATGGTATCTCTTTTAATTTACTTGAAAACAACAATTTTGGGTTTTGCTTCTAATTTTTTTCTACTCTGTTCTTCAAGTGTATACATTTGTGTTGTGCAAAATCACAATAGTAACTATCATCCTGGATATATATATATAAACATATATACACACATATATATTTCCTTACAGTATATCTTACCCAGTGTCATGACCACCTATCCATTTGAGCATCCCAGAAAACTTGGCCCCATGTTCATATTTTCCATCTCTACAATTCAAATCATCATGGAAGATGACTGCATTATTACAGAACTGCCAAACCGGGAAAATATGACCCAACCAAATTGACACACACATTTATGAATCACAAAAAGTTTTTGTTGTTTCTATGATAGTTAAACAAATGGATTTGTACACAGATTTTTTCTTTTCTTTATTTTATTTTTTTCATTTTTATTTAAAATATTTATTGAGAAGAATTTTATATAATATGTGAATAATTATTTTTAATTTCTATATTTTATTGTGGAAGCCATGTGCTTACGTTAATTTTATGATTGAAATGTAGGGGTGGAGTCTAGACTATTAATCTGGAGATAGCCATTGTGTAGCCAATGAGGCCTCTGTGTAGGCATGGCTTTCTCCTGAGATTTCTGGGAAATCTCGCAATATTTCCCTCATGAAGATGAGAAGCTATCTTCCCTAGTTGTTGGGAATTAGTCTCAGAGACGATGAATCATGGACAAAACAAGATGGCAGCGTCCGAGAAGTTGGAGGAGTCAGCAGAGAGACCACATGACTTTGCCCTGATGGAGTCAGACCTCTGAAGCTGGAGTGGCATGCTGTTGATGGACCCTGAGTTCTGGAAGCGAGGAGCCATGGGGAGACCCCTGCCAGTGCTGGAATTCTGCACCCACTGACCTGTGACTTCATGCGTTGAAAGGAGACTTTATAGACTGATTTTGGCCATATGGGTAGATATCGGACTTATGACTTTGTACTGGACTGGATTGGGAAGTCTTCTCAGTGCCACATTCCTTTTGTATATAAACCCTTTCCTTATATCCATATGTGTGTCTTTGAAATTTGTTCCTCTAGTCTACCTGGACTAGCAGACTTGAGATAGTTGCAGATGTACACATAGTTATTTTTACTAGATAATAGACTTTATTTAATTGTCTGGTTTCTCTTGGTGGCAACATTAAACAGAACCATAGTACAACACGTAGTCCTAGTGGGGCTGCTAAATGACCTGTTAGCCGTTGAAATCTATCCAATGTGCCCTGAGAGAAAGGTGTGGTCATCTGCTTCCATACAGATTTATAGGCCTGAAAACCACATGGGGAAAGTTCTACTCTGTTCTGTAGTCTTTAAGATTCAGACTTGACTATGAACACAATTCCATATCAGCCAGACTACTTCTATTGATTTAAAAACACTGATATCATTCAGATATCTTTAATTTTACTTCATTTAATTCTGGGTGTGTATCATGTTATATAAAATTCTATCACATATATTGAAATCACTGCAGTCCAGTAGATGCAGACTCCTAGCGAGCTTATAGGACAGGATGGAAGAGTGCCTTTGAGTTTCTGAAATAGTAAGTCTTTATGGAATTAGAAATGCCATTCTTTCTCCTGAGGAAAGGCAGGTAGCTTCCAACCGCTGACCTTGCGGTTAGCATTCCATTGTGTGACCACTGTATGGCTAGGTCTCTTGCCACATATATAGATTCATGTAAACATGTACATATAATCAAGTTAAAGTAATGTTCCAGACCTATCCATATTTCTCCATATCTTGGCTATGAGCTTATGAGCAACTGATCTGATTTCCATATAAAAAATGTTGTCATTTCAAATATCATCTCTAAATAAAATCATGCAAAAGCTTTTTGGATGAGGTTATGAAAATAAATATAAATGGATAGTACCACTTTAGTCCTTATCTGGACAAGGGGTTGGGGTTAAAGGATATAAATAGAATTTGGTAACAGCTCAATCCATTTGCAGCTGCATACCTTCCAGTCTGGAGGAGAAAAAATGGGCAAAGTTACCAAAAACACAAGGCCCCTCGAATAAGCAGAAGGGTATTAGAGATAAAGGGACCAAGAAATCCCATATACAAGCATGCGTGACTTGAGACTGCAGTTTTCTTGCTCGTTCCAGAACATGGCAGGCATGGTTTTGAAGTTGGCCCATTTCATGAGAGATTTGAACCTAAACATCAGCATAGTAAGTAAGCCAGTGATGCTGATGTTACGTCGTGCTAGTTCAGATGAAAGTTTAACACATATATTTCCTACTTAGACCATGTTGATGGTTTCAGCAGAAGTTCCAGCTATTCCTACCAGGGTACTGATTCTCATTAAAATGAGGATTTATAGCCCTGCTTATTTGGATATTCTATGTGTGTTCCTTACTAGAATAGGAAAAGATATTATTGCACTTGTAATAGATATAGCAGGTACAACAAATCCCAGAATGCAAAGCCCCATTAGTTTGGTTAGTAAACATCTGATATTCAGAACTTCTATAGACAACATAAATTCCCTTCAGAGGAAGGAGACACCATGACATGTGGTATATGACAGAGGATGTTCTACTTACTTGGCTTCACCCAGTGAATATATATTTCTAAAATTAAGTGTTAGAAAAGGGATGCTTTAGTTAAAGGACTGAAATAGTGGGCAGCATTTGAATAGAATTGTCATAAAATTTCTCCAAAACATGGCACAGCAAAGGCCTTCCCTTCTGGGCTGCTCTTGTTACAATCCATACATCAATTGTATCTGATATATTAGTGTGTGTGTGTGTGTGTGTGTGTATAGCCATCCTTCTTTTCTAGATATTTACTTTCCATTAAGCCCTTGGGATCATCTACTCTTTTTCCCTCCCTCTCTTCCCCACCCTCATGGCCCCTTGATAAATTATAGATTGTTATTATTTTCATAGCTCACACCGATCACTATCTCCCTTCCCTCTGGATGGGGGTGTGTGGTTATGTGTCATTAATTATGATGGGTAACCCCTCCACCCTACTCTCCCCCCTTCCCTTTCCCCTTTTGGTACCCTCATTCCCATTCCTGATCCGGGGTTCCATGTGTCTTGAGTTTTATCTCTTGCCTACACCTTTGTATGTGTTCCCGTTTAGACCAGAGTGGCGAGCCGCACTGGGGTCAAGACAGTGGTGGATGAGGAGGCCTTAAAGGATCAGAAGCATATTGCCTGATCCCTCGGTGCTCTACTGAACCCTGGTTGACTCATCCACTCCCTATGACCCCTCAGTGCAGGGATGTTCCATTGTCCACAGATGGGCTTCAGGTCTCTGCTCCAACCTCCCTCATTTCCACCAACACCTTTTTTTTTTATTTTCTTGTTTATTGTTTGTGAATATTTTGATGTCCATTGCCCAGTTCCAATGACACCTCATGACCTCAGTGGCTAGCATTCTTCTTCCATGTGGGCTCTTTCTTCATTATTGGATGGTCACTTGTGCAACTTCAAGACTTTTAGACCTCAAGTCCTATGTGTTTTAATAACTGAGCACCATCCTCTGTCTTCACCACATCTGTTTATGCTCCCATCCTGCCTTCGACAATTGTGTATGTATGCACCACAAAATGCCAATTTGTTAGAACAAAGTGTCCTTGTATTGAGGGAAGGTGTGAGCTTAGGCTGAAGGCCCATCTGCAGCCTCAGTGTGTTGCCTTATAAATATATGGCAATATCTCTATTTTTTTGTGGTAAAGCCTTTTACATATAGCCTTTTTAAGAAGGTCATTTGATTCTCCTGAAACTCTTGGTCAATTGTTGCTAATTTGTTACAATTAATAATCTTAAGAAATATATTTCACTTCTTGCGAAAGGCACAACAGCATCTGGTCCCTTGACCACATCCCCTCTGCTGAATCATGATCTCAGAGGGCCTTGGCATAAGGTGTGGCTTCTAGCCCTGGATGTTGTCGTCCTTTTGCACATACATTGCATTGGCTCAGGCTGCAGGCTTTCCATTGATATCCTCATTTTGGGAGAGGATTAAAGTCTCTTAAATTCTAACTTCTTTTCAAAATATGCAAAATATTAAAATTACCTTTCTCTTCTCCTTAATGAATCTGTAAGGTCATCTCTAAAGCTTTCTAACTTATCTCCTTAGCTCCTTTATAGTGATTGGGCTTAGACCCCTACTCTCCCATTTGGCCCTAAGGTTTCTCTAGGGAATAAAATAGGGGACCCCATCCTGATCAATGATTTACAATCTTTTGCTTCACAATATTGTTCTCACAGGGACATATGGATTCTGAATAGGAGAGTGCTGGTTCTCTGGCTGAAGGACCTGTTGGACCTCGGTTCCCACATGTGGATACTGGGAGGATACCTATAACCATCCTAGTAGTCTTTATTTTACCCAAGATCAGCTTGGCATAAAGATCAATATTACAAAACTTACATAATTTGGAAGCATTTTTCAGTGCCATGAGGGATGATAGCACATATTAAAGAAGCACCACAGAGATAAGTCTGAAGGTACTGAATTTTGGTTTCCCACCTACAGAGAGAACTGTTCAAAGAGGGTGTCCTCTATCAAACCTACATTTTCAAAATTAACTAATATTACTATTTAACCTGTGCTCCTTCAACTCTCCTTTGGTGAATATAAAGTGGAAGATAAATCTGGGCTCCCAGAATTAAATAATTTTATTGTGTAATGTGTACTCACCTTGATCACGGGTGAGATTTTATCTCTCCCTATTCCTGGGGAAAAATCCATATTTCTGTGGCCCTAGTGCCTATGTGCTGAGCTTTCAAGGGTCCTATGAACACTCTGAGTAGATAGGCCCTTGCCTCTTACAGGTGATAATGGATGGTATTTTTAGCTCTGATAGCCAGCAAAATTCTGTAAGAATTCAAGAGCCAAAGGAGGTAGATGGTAACCATGTGCTGCAATTCAGTGACCTTTATCCTCGCATTTATTGCATGGATTCGAGGATTTTTTTAATTGCCTACCCTATAGAGATAATAATTTTTTCATGACAGAGCATGCTCAAAGTAACTGTCTTGCTACCGTCTGTTTCAATATTGGTGAGGGAAGATTGTTTATTTAAGAGAGGGAGGTGTAACTCTGTGAGTAGTCTGAGACATAGTCACAAATTCTTCTTTTTATTTGGACTGTAAAAATGTTATAGAATATGTTTTCCTCACTTTTCATGACCAGCTGCTCATTAGTAGCTTCTGGCCAGTTTCTCTCTGTAGAATGCTTAAAAGCAATATAATTAAAGGATTGATCTCTGTGAAATTCTGTGGAATTCTTGGGTAATATCTTAACTATATGGCAGACCCCCAGAAATCATTCCCCCACCTGCTTTCTGACAAGTATATTTTCACATGAAATTTCTACAAGGTGGGCACAAAAGCCAGGTGGAATAGAAAGGTGCTGTGAGATGGTAGCCAGCTAGCAGTCCAAACTGCATTTTTCCCCAGCATACATAGCTCAGAAATCAAGGTACTAGGGGTTTGATATATTGAGTCTATGTGGTAGTTGCATACTTCCATGTCAGCTTGGAAGACAAGTATAAGGGTATAGTATAGGCTCATAATGCTTCTTTCTGGGCTTGACCTTCTTATGAGGCTTTTGGGAGCTTCCTTTCTTTCTTCATGAAGTTGGAGCACACACTCTCTTAGTACTTCACCGTTCTCTTGAGGAACCATAGTCAGAGAGCTGGAGCAGCCACGTGGAGACCTGTGCTAACACTGAGATGCTTCCACCACCATTCCATAAGACTTCTCACCTAGCAGCCTTTCATCTTCTTGAATTCAGAATTGTTGCATGTGGCTGAGTGAGTCTGAAGAGGAATTTATGGGCATATGGGCTAATACCTGACTTATGGACTGGTTTGGGATGTTTTGTCAATGTAAAAATCCTTTTTTCCATAAAGCTCTCTCTTATCATATATGAGTGTCTCTGAATTTATTTCTCTATTCAACCTAGTCTAACACAGGCTTATTGTGCTATTTTGAGTAGAACTGCTGGAGTATTTTAACACATTTGTCATCCTGTTCCCATTTACATCTCTCAATTTCTCCTGAGGAATCTAAGACAATCAGGAGAATTCAGAGCATGGATTAACTCATCTTGCATATACTCTCTGGACAATATAATTGGTTAAGTTGTAATATGTCCCCATTCAATGCAGTCGATGATCTGAGATGTAAACTTCTTACTTAATTCACACTAAAAATTTAAATATAAAAAGTTATATTTTCTCAAAGGATTATGAGGTCCTTGCATGTCCTGGTGACTGGACCCAACACCTTTGCCAAATTTCTAGATATCTAGGACAGAGTGAGAAAATGTCTCTTTATTCTTTAGAATTCAGGAAAGGTATAATTTCTGTTTGTGTTATTTTTTTGGATATAAGTGTATGGTTTATATACAAGAGGAATGGGACATTGAGAAAGCATCCCAACCTAGTCCTGTTCAAAGTCGTAAGCCAGATATTAGCCCATATAATATCAATATCAGTCTATAAAGTGTCCTTCTGAATCATGAAGTCACAGGCCAGTAGGAGCAGAGTCCTGATGCTGGCAGGGGTCTCCCCATGGCTCTTCGCTTCCAGGGCTCAGGGTCCATAAACAACATCCACTGGTGGTAGAAGAAACTCAGCGCTGGCACAGTTCTTCACATGGCTTCTCCAGTTTCAGAGGTCTGCTTCCATCAGGGCAAGGCCATGTGACTTCTCCTCCAGCTCCCCCAGCTCCTTGGATGCTGCTACCTTTTCATGTCCATAACTCATTGTCTTTGAGACTAATTCCCAACAGCTGAGGAGATAGCTGCTCATCTCCACCAGGGAAATATCGCGAGATTTTCCAGACATATCAGGAGAAAGCCATGCCCACACAGAGGCCTCATTGGCTACTCAATGGCTATCTCCAGATTAACAGGCCAGACTTTGCTCCTACACCTCAATCATGAAATTAACATAAGTACAATAGGATTCAAAGAAGCAGCCATCTCAATAAGGTCTGGTGGGCACTCCTTAAATATTTTATCAAGGAGCCATCTGCCTGATTGATACCTCCTGGTGGGCTTGGCCTTCTTATAAGGATTCTGGGAGCTTTGTTCTCTTCCTCCTTGGAGATGAGACACAACTCCCTGATACACAGTCCTGTTGACAAGCTACATGCAGCCACACTGATGACAGCCAGAACCCTGGAGATGCTTCCCTCTTCATTGGATCCACAAGAGTTTCCACCCACCAGCCTATGGTCTTCCTGCATTCAGCATCATTGCATGTGCTATAACTACCTCCAGAGGAATTCATGGGTTAAAATTGGACTTAGGGGCTAATATCAAACTTATGGACTAGATCTGAGCTGGGATGTCTTCTTTTTTTAATTATTTAATAGGGACTCATACAACTCATCACAATCCATAGCATCCATTGTGTCAATCACATTTGTACATTGGTTGCCATTGCTATACCATAGAGAATGAGTTGCAGAGGTGATTTGTGTCCCATTTGAGTTGCCTGGTTACTAAGAATTCTTCTAAACCTTCCTGTCTTCAGAAGTACATCCTTGTTTTCCCTAAGGATACCATGGCATTGTGAATTAATTACCAATGACCAAATAAAATATTGAAACAAAGTTATACAGTGTGGTCTATGGTTTTAATTTTGAAATTTTTGCATACATATATTTGAATTAGAGATTAATTAATCAATTTGATGAGAATAAGGCTAAAATAATTACTGAATTGACACAAGGGAATGACATTAAATAACTCACTCATAACTTTTGTATGATTATTTTATGACATTACATATGGTGTTTTTGTAAAAAAGACAAATCCTGTCTGGATTGTATGATAAATCCTTTTCAGTATAAAGAAAATTTGGGAATTTTAAAAAATCTGACAAAAACTATCCTAAACATTGTTCTATGCAGTTCATTGTTTCATTCTTTGCAAAGTGTTTAAATGTCTGAAAACACCAAAGGAAAAGAAATCAGTTCCCATATACAGAAATAAAAACAGTGCTATTTACAAATAAACACCCAGACTAGAACTAAAACAACATGCATAACAAATGCATACCAAGCTCATACAAGTGAGATTATGGACAGAGGCAGGTTTAGGCTTCATAACCCAGTACAATATGAGTGATAGTCTCATCAGTCCTGGAAAATGCAGGTAATTGAATGATATTCTACATCGGTGTCTTGCTGGCAGTCCAGCAAGCTGTTCCACTTTCCCAAGTTCTGGAGTGTCCCTTTCAGTTTGACCATGTATATAGGAAGCTTCCACTCTTGGAGAGGACCCTGGATGTCCAGGTAACACTGGAGAGGGATCAGAAACTGCAACAGTTGCAACTTGCACAGAGGGAGCATTTGTCTCAGCAGACTCTTCAGGGCAGCCATTGGGACTGGGATTCCAAAAAACCTGAAGAGCTGGAGCTGGGCGCCATGTCCCAGGGATGGCAGGATGGCTTGCAGCTGAGAGTCTGTGATGCCACAGCCACCTAAATGTAGGACCTGGAGGGTGTCTGAGGTTCTTTCCAAGAGAACTTGCAGGGCTTGAAGTCAATCAACTTGACTCTACTCAAATTCAGGGATCTCAGAGACTTGGTACTTGGACACGAAGACAGACACATCAAGTCAGACTCCAAGAGTGAGCACTCGGTCATCCAGAGGGTCTTCAAGGGGGCCTCCAAGCATGTGAACATCTGGTCCACATGGCCTACCAGGAATTGAACAGTGTCCAGGTAGATCTCCTGGAGCTGATGTAGGCAATGGAACTGTGAAGCCAAGAGGGCAACTAGATTCGTCATGTCTTCCCCCTCCGTCCAGGGAGTCACTATGATTCCAAAGAGAACAAGTCTTCTCAGATGAACCATCTGGCCCAGGAAAAGAGCTAGCCCAGCCAGGATAGACAGTTCCCAATCGCAATTCACTGCCATCTCCTGGACACGTTCAACTGCATCATTTTCAGGACCTTCTCAATCATGTCAATGCCAGTTGACTCATCATAAAACTCCAGCTTGGAACAACTGAGAAGGAGCCAACTCTTTCTCTGCTTGACCCTCTGAAGGAGGAAGGTGAGTTCTCCCCCCAAAGTGGTTTCCAGGAAGCAAAGGAGCAACTCCACACAAGGCTTCTTATTCATTGATTCAGATCATTTTGCCCTCTTCTGTGGGGGCAGGGCTTCCTGGAGGTCATCTGATGAACCAACAGAGTCTTGGGCATCTGCATCAGACCACAGGTTCCAGCAGTTGCTGTGTGCATAAATGTACAACTTTCAGTTGACATCTCCCGGGATAAGCTTTGTGGGCAAGCAGGATATCAAGTCCATTCAACACAGCTTTTGAAATGTGCTGGGGGAGGTGCTGAGCTTCTACCAGAGCCCCTAGGGGCATGCAGCTGAGGGCCAGGTCTCCACCATGGCCTTCAAGGTTTTAAGGTGCCTTCCAGTGACAGCTGCCTTGAAGAGAGGCAGGAAGAGGGGTCTGGGCAGCCAGGGAAGGGTGGCAATGGCTGAAGCCTCATCGTTCAGGAAACTTTGGCTTGCAAGGTCCACAAGACTTGACGCGTTGTAACTTGTCATGGTGATTCAGATGCTTCCACAGGAACTGAACGCCTGTTGCCCAGATATGTTTCCAGGAACTTCTCTCTGCTTTGAAACAGCCAAAGTGCTGATTGCAGAGCTGAAGTTTCCAGTCTCCTTGTTGGGTCCTCAGGAAACTTTGTCACCCTTTGGAGTCCCCTTCCTCTCCTTTAAGAAAAAGGCTCTAGAGGTTGGGAAGGGTCTCAAGTTTTTAGGTTGGACTTTTCTGACTAATATCGTCTCAGAAGCTTAAGCCAATCCCACAGCCCAAACGGTGTGTGGAGCCCAAACTGTGGGTCAGATGATGCCGAGCTAATTTCTTTATCCATTGCAGAAGCTGACAAGGCTCCGAGTCCAGTCTTGACTCGTATCATTGATCAAGGGGATCCTATGGACGATGAATCCACAAAGGCTGGTCAGGTGGCAGGCTTCTTCTTCCTCAGTGTTGAAACTTGGTTCCGTGAGCGCTTCGCAGCGACGAGTAGGAGGGCCGCTGCGGTGAGCCTTGAAGCCTAGGACTTTGGCCGGGTGGAGTCGCCGCAGGTGCAGAACTTGGTGGTAGTAGCAAATATTCAAACGAGAACTTTGAAGGCCGAAGTGGAGAAGGGTTCCATGTGCACAGCAGTTGAACATGGGTCAGTCGGTTCTGAAAGATGGGTGAGCACCGTTCTGAAGGGACGGACGATGGCCTCCGTTGCCCTCGACTGATCAAAAGGGAGTCGGGTTCAGGTTGTAGAATCCCAGGGGCGGAGACGGGCGCCACAGGCGTCGGCGCCGAGCAGGTCTTGTTCACCGGTCCGGACCGCTTGGAAGATCAGTGGCAGTGGGCTGATCTCGCTGGGGCCTCCAAATGTTACGGAGCGAGCACCCAACAAAAATCACTGACCCCCAAGTCTCAGCCTGGCAGGGGTCTCCACATGACTTCGACAGCACCTATGGCTGCATCAGGATATGTCCATGTGGCTTCTCCTCAGGAATGTCTCCCAGGAATGAGCCTTGCCAGCTAAGATAGTCACACACCTGTTTCTGTTACTTAGGGTTCTCTAGAGAAACAAATCCAGGAAACTAATGATTTTATATTTATGTATGTATATAAAACCTAAGAAATAAACATTTAATTAATATAAAGTAGTACAAATGGCTCGGTGCAACACACTTCCACGAGACAGCTAGTCCCTCAAGTCCTTGGGTAGTCCTTTATAGAGCACTTCAAACAATCAGCCACTAGCAGCAAACAGCAAGGCAGGTCAGTCAGCCATTTGACAGGGTTGACAATTCCCTGCTCAAGTGATATGTAGTCTAGTAGCCTGGTGAGGCAGGTCTTGAAGGAACCTCAAACTACACTCAATTTCACTCAAACTACAGTGACATGGTCTATGTGTTCACTGTCCTACAGGCAGTGTAGCTTGCAAATTGAGGCAGAGAACAAGCTAAGACAGCTGCATACTGGTCTGATCCTCAAAGAGAAAGAAACAAGAAAGGCAAGGCTCATTGAGCCATTTATCTCTCCGACCATTAATTAATCCTGCATGTGTTCATTGTCCATGTTGGCACAATAAACATACCTATCATAATTCACCCCTTGCCAATGTGGCAGCTGTACACAATTCATTAGCCAGATATAATTTCCAGACATTAATGGTATCACACTTTTATTTAACATCATATATATCATACATAAAAATAAAAACACACTGAGTTCAATTGTATCTGATACATCATATATGAACAAAGGAAAAATATTCAAGAAGAACATATAAAGAAAATAAACTGACAATCACAGATCCTGCTTTTGCAGTTGACCACATAGTCATAACTGATAAATAGAACTACCTTCTTTTAATACCCATTCTGTGCTGGCTGTGGTTTTTGGCCTGGTGGGATAACTTAGACCTTCATTCATGAGGGGTCTGGGTCATTAGACGGCCTATCAGGATTGGGTTCCTCTAACTTATCATTTACTTTAATCACAGGGCATTGGTAACACTAAGAGTCAGACTATGGCATCTCCTGGATTCCAGACATATTCTTTTTCACCTTAGTTATGTGACACCTGTCCAATTTTTCGATGGTAAACAGGATCAATTACACCAATTAGTACAGTGTCCTGCTTCCTGACCTGTTAATCCAAAGGTATGAGAAGCCCAAAATGGCCGGGGGGCATTCTCAGATGCCAGTTCAGTGGAAACTGTGCTGTTTCCAGGTGGAAGAGTTCCTTCCTTCGGGACCAGGACCTCAGGGTTGGGTTGCTGGGACAGGAAGCAAAAATGCTGCAAATGGGTCACTAGGAGTAACAGTGAGTGGTGCCACATCAGCTTCCACCTTTTGGTCCCTGAATTCTGGCTATTGAATACACAACACCATATATTGGCTAGTGGTTTAGAGTATGTAGCGCTCCCTGGAAAACTTTACCCTGGTCCCATAAGTTGTTGCCACTTAGCTGGCACCATAATTGTGTCTTTTGGAGGCCATTTCATCTTTCTATCAAGCCAGCTACTTCAAGATGATGAGCAGCATGATGTGACCACGCATTCCATGGGCATGAACCCATTCAATTGCTACACAGCATTTGCTGTCAGGTGAGCTCCTTGATCTGAAGCAATGTTATGTGGGATGCCATGCCAGTTGAGGAGGCATTCTGTAAGTCCACGAATGGTGGTTTGGGCAGAAGCATTTTGTGCAGGAAAGGCAAATCCATATCCAGAGTAGGTGTCTACTCTGGTAAGAATGAAGTGCTGCCTCCTCCATGACGGGCGGGAGTGATACTATGTAATCGACTTTCCATCAAATTGTTTGTTGATCTCTCCGAGGAATAGTCCCATATCTTGGACTTAACATTGTTTTCTGCTGCTGCCAAATGGGGAACTCAGCAGTGGCAGTGGCCAAGTAAGCCTTGGTGAGTTGAAGTTCATGTTACTGCACCCATGCATTACCTCCAAGACTGCCACGATAGCCACTTTGTTCATGTGCTCATTTGGCAATAATGGGAGTAGCAAAGGAAAGAGGAGGACCAGTCTCCACAGTATCTGTCACCTTATCTAATTGATTGTTATGCTTTCCTTCAGAGGTAACCCTTTGGTGAGCATTCACTTGAGACATGATTAGATTTACCTTATTGGCTCATTCAGAGAGGTCTATGCACATATTTCTTCCCCACACCTCGTTGTCACCAATTGTCCTATCATGTTCCTTCCAAGTCCTTGCCCAACCAGGCAAGTTTTAGCACAGCCCATGAACATTATACAGTCTCACATCTGGCCATTTTTCCTTGCAGTCAAATTAAATGGCCAGATTCACTGCTCAATGTTCTGTTCATTGGTGGCTTTCCCTTCACCACTGTCCTTTAGGGAGATCCCAGAAAGGGGCTGGAATGCTGCTGTTGTCCACTTACAAGTGACACCTGCATATCATATAGAGCCTGACTTTTTTGTTCTTCAATTAAAGTATGGTAAGGAACTCCCCAGAAAGCCATAGGTGCAGACTGGGAGATAGAATAATGTGACAGGAGTGGAGACTGTAGGCATTTGGACCTCTTATTCATGCAGCTTACTTATACCTTCAGGTCCTGCTTTGGCCTGGTATCATATGTACCACTTCCTTTTAACAATGAAGTGTTGCTGCACATGTCCCTGTGGCTCAGAGAATAACCAGTTCTTGGTGGGCAGCTCAGTCCTCATAGGGACTTGGTGATCCATGGTGAGGTGGTCAGTCTCCACCAAGGCCCAGTAATAGGCCAAATAACTGTTTTTCAAAGTGTGTCTGGGGGGGAATAGTTGGCAGAGGATGGCAGAACTTTACTCCAAAACCCCAATGGTCTTCGCTGTGATTCACCAATAGGAGTCTGCCAAAGACTCCACACTGCATCTTTATCTACAACTGACATGACTAACACCATTCAGTCAGCTGGATCATATGGTCCCAGTGGCAAAGCAGTTTTCACGGCAGCCTGAATCTTTTGCAGAATGTTTTCTTGTTCCGTGCCCCACTCAAAGTTGGAGATGCTTTCATGTCATTTGATAAATAGGTCAACATCGAATACCCAAGTGTTGTCTTAAAAATCCAGAGGCTCACAAGGCATTTTGCCTCCTCTTTTGTTGTTGGGGGAAGGGGGCAGATGCAATAGCTTATTCATCACTTTAGTAGGAATATCTTGACACGCCCCACACCAATGGACCCCTTTGAAGTGGAGGATGCCTGAATCTTCATTGGGTTAATTTCCTAACCTCTTGTACAAAGATGCTATGCCAATAAATCTAGTGTCTTTGATACATCCTCCTTAGTGGGTTCAATCAATCTAATGTCATCAATATAATGGACTATTTGATATTTTGTGGACTAGATAGATGATTAATATCCCTCAAGACTAGATTAAGGCACAGGGTAGAAAAGCTGATGTACCACTGGGGGAGACTTTTGAAAGTGTATTGTTTCCCCTGCCAACTGATGTCAAACTGTGGTCCTTCAAGATTAGTATTGAGAAGATCAATAGCTGCATGCCAAGTACCTAGAGAAGTATCAATTTGTTGAAGCAATGAAACCACAACTAGAATGGTAGCTGCAATTGGAGTTACCACCTGGCTAAGTTTATGATAATCCAATCATTCTCTAGGATTCATCTCTTTTCTTTATGGACCAAATAGGTGACTTAAATGGATAGAAATCACCATCCCTGTATCTTTCAAATCACTGATCTCTGCATTCTCTCCAGGAATGTGGTACTGCTTTTGCTTTAGTACTTTCCTCTGCATTGGCAGTTTTAATGATGTCCGCTTGGCCTTTCCTACCATGATAGCTGTGTTAGTCTGGGTAGAATAAGGAAACATTCATAAACATTCATATGCATCCAAGGGAGAGGTTTATATACAAGAGGAATGGAAAATTGAGAAAGCATCCCAACCCACTCCAATTCAAGTTCATAGCTCTGATATTAGCCCATATACCCGATACCATCCATAAGTCCTCTTCAGACTCACAAACCACAGGAAATGACACCAGAACAGTCACAGGCCAGTAGCTGCAGAGTCTGGTGTATCCAGTGGTGGTAGAAGCATCTCAACACTGACAAAGGCCTTTCCGGGACTCCTCAAACTTCTCAGCACTGGCAGGATTGTCTTTTTGGTTTGTCCAGCCCATGTGGTTTCTCCTCCTGCTCCTCCAAGCTCAGGATCTCTCAGCATGCTACCATCTTGTCTTGTCAGTAGAGCATCTCCAGGAACTGAGTTGATAGTCTCTCACTTTCACGGAGGAAATAGTATGAGATTTCCTGGAATTCTCAGAGAAAGCCATACCAGCACAGAGGTTTCATTGGCTATCTCCAGATTGACAGGCTAGAATCTACCCCTACACTATTAATCAAATAGACACCAGAGTACATAACTGCCACAGTAGCCCTTATCTCACTTTTCAGGGATCCAATATGGGAGTTCTGCCAGTTACTAAGTATGTGTATTCCAAAGATGCATTCTGGAACTGAGGAAATAGCCACAGGATGTATTCAGGGGCTCACTGTCCCCATAGTGAGTTGTACTTGGGTTAAAATTTCATTGATAACTTGACCTCCATAAACCCCCACTCTGACAAAGAAACACTTTGGGTTTCCTGGAATTAGTGTCCGTTCCGAGCCAGTGTCCAGTAGTCCCTGAGAAGTTTGATTAGTTTCTTCCCCACAATGAACAGCTAGTCTTGTGCAAGGCTGCAGATCCCTTTGAAGATGGCTAGAAGAAGGACTACCAGTATAAAACTTTGGTGATATAGCCCAGTCCGCCTGCAAAGGGACCTGGTCCTCCCCTCATAGGGGTTGTGGATCTATAAACTGACTCAGGTCTGGGAATTGATTGAGTGATTTTAACTGTCTATTCTGCTGTTCACCTGATTTAGAGTTCTTTTGTCTGTATAGCTCATGTTATATGTAGTAGGTTTCTCTTCTAGGGACACTGTGACTAAGTATCCAAAGGCATAAGTCCACATGAGACAGGATGCTTTGATTACTACAAAAACCTTTCTCTCAATTATAATCATGTTCACCCTGTCACTGTTGGTTCAGTGCTGACACCAGCACCCACTGAGGGCAAATTTCAGAGTTCTCTTAGAGCTGTTCCCAATGTTAATCCTGGTGCACATTAAAAAAAAATCAATTACATGAATCTTCAGAGATGCTGGGGACCATTTCACAAACTTCTTATGGTTGTGGTGAAGGGTATGTCCTCAGGACACCCCTTTTGGGGTCTATTGAGATATCCTGATAGATCTATTCCAACATACCAATTTCCCTAAGCTTTTGGATGACTTCCTCTACAGTGTACCAACGTAGGCCAGCATCTCAAGTTGGTCTAATCTAGACCAATTTACAGCTCATGCTTAACTGAACCAACCAAATAAGGACTTACATCCTCTTTTAGCTTCTCTTGCAGAGACATTGAAAGATGAATCTGTGCTCAGGGGTCTCATATCCAGAAACTCAATATCCCACATCCTTAGTAACCATTTCCCATGGATATTGCCCAGGCTTCTGCTTGTACGTATTAAAAAATGCAAGCAACTCTGTGTGAGTATAGTGTGCTTCTTCTTGTGTAATCAGGTCAACCTCACCTTTAGGAGATTTCTGAGTCTTAATTTTAGTTACAGGTCTAGAGGAAATTATGGGTGGTGAGGGTGTGTCCTCGGTGCTCTCAGCTCAATCTTGTAAGGTATCCCCCTCCCCAAGGCAATCCTACAGATGCAGCCCCACCTGGCATTTCACCTTGAAAACATTGGTTAATAGTCTCAGGTGTGGGTTGTTTTATTGACAGAGGATTAATATCTTTAAACGGGAGGGATGGATCTACTGACTGGGCTAGCTCAATCGTTTCTAGGGACTCAGTATCCTCCTCTTCTGAATCATCATTCCATATATTCCCATCCCACGTTTCAGGGTCCCAACTTTTTCATATCACTGCCCTCACTTAATAATCAGACATTTCTCTAGATCTGCAATTGAACCGATGTTGCAATTCAGTCACTCGCATGATAAGATTCTGGACCTGGTTCTCAGCAATGTCAGCTCTATTACTAGAGGAGAGAAGGCTCTCCATTTTAGCATAGGCAGAAACTTTTGAGTTTGTTACTAGGCACTTGAGGTGTGCTTCTGATGTTCTGAGACCATATCTCTCCTTAATCACACTTCCATTGTAAGGAAGATCAGCCAACCAGCTTCCCTATACTTTCTATCCTGACAAAGCTGCTGAAAAATATCACACATATTATCAGCCAGAGCCTCTCCTTTAACCAGCACTTTATCTATTGGTGGTGATACTGTAGATATTACCTGTGCTAACTCACACAATGTATTAGCAAATGTGGCAGAATTATCCATGACTTTAGTTGTAGAAATAATATTGTCAGTGCTGGTAAGCTTGATCAAGCTGGAGAGCCAATTTCAGAAGCTGATATTTATGATTAAATTTTCTAGAACCACTCCTGCTACCAATTATGTTAGATAGGGTTCTCTAAAGAATCAAAACCAGGACAATAATGAATCTATCTATCTATATCTATATATATGATATATACATCACAAGAAATAAACACATAAGCAGTACAAATGCCTCAGTGCAGCTCACTTCTGTGTGATAGCTAATACACTGATAGTTCAAGTCTTGAGGGCTGCCATGTAATCCCCTGTAGAGCAATTCAGGCTATCCAGCCACAGACAGCCACCAGCAAAGCAGGTCACCAACAGTCAGTCATATGACAGGTTCCAACAGTCCCCAATTCAGTCAATGTATACTCTAGTAGCATGGTGAGGCAGATCTTGAAGGGACCTCAAACTACAGTGACACAGTCCATGAGTTGGGTGTCCCACAGGTAATGTAGTTTGCAAATTGAGGCAGAGAACAGGCTAAGATAGCACACTGGTCCTATCATCAAAGAGCAAGAGACAAGAAAGGTGAGGTTCAGGGAGCCATTTATCTCTCTGCTTTTTAATTAGTCCTATATGTGTTCATCGGACAGGTTGGCAAAATAGACCTATGCATCACAAACCTAAACCAGAATTCTCCTTATTGCACCATTTAAAGGAATGAAAGACAAACAGGGACAGAAGAGAAAAGAAGAAATAAGACAGTAGACTTATTTCCAAGGGAACTGGATTGAGCTGTTAGCATTCAGTTGGCAAAAAAAAAAAAAAGAAAAGAAAAGAAAACACACAACAAATGCAGGCATCATGGTACTAGTTGTTCCTGAGAGAGATTGAAGCCTCAGGGCCCTGTATCTCTTGGTTCCTGTCATATTTGCAAGAAAGTACTCAGATGAGAAGTAAAGGTTTCCAATAGAAAAGGTAAATTTACTTAAATCTATGTCCAACATATATGTGAAGATGGGCACCTCAGCTAATATGAGAATCTCTGCTGAATGGAAATTTATGTTTTTAAACTGTCAATGGAAAATGTGCAGTTGACTGCCTTTCATCATGCAGCTCTTCATTACAGAGTTGTATGCAGTGATGGAATTTCAATAATTTAACAACTGGTTCACTGCCTAAAGACCATTTTAAGTAAGTAAAATATTACTATTCCATACATTTATATTTAAATAATAACAATAAAAGAGATACAACAAATAGATTAAGCTTTACGAGTTTTAAAATACAAATAAAAAATTAGACACTACGTGACTGGTTTGACTCACACTTACTCCAGTGATCAAAATAATATCTTTGCTCTTTAGAACTTCAAGGACGTTTTGGACAGCAGCTTTACCCAATGCAATAAGCCATTTGATTTCTTTATTATTAAAATATCATTTTAATGGGGTTCTTACAACTCTTATAACCATCAATACAACACTATATCATATGGGGAGTGGGAAGAGGAGCTGATCCCAAGACCTCAATAGAAAGTAAATGTGTAGAAAAAACTGATGGCAACATGTATCATTTGATTTTTTTGACTGCCACTTCCAATACTATTGATTATGGACTCTGGTAAAATGAAATCCTTAACTTCATTTTTCATTCATTCATTTTGATATTGTTTATTGGTCCAGTGGTGAAATTTATTTTTTTTGGGGGGGGGGGGCATCATTGCTCTCTGGTGGTAGGAGTAGGAGGCCCAGCCCCACTGCTGGAATTAAACCTCCAACCCAGTGGGCCGCAGTCCTGCGCACAACCACTACACCACCGGGACTCAGCCCTGAAATTTATTTATTTTTTATATGGAATTGTCATCCATTTAGAAGACTATGGCTTTTTTTTCTTCACCAGTAAATTGTTCGAGTACTCTTGGTTCAGCATGTCTGGTTACATCACCAGCATTTCCAAGTTGTTAGTGAGGTTTCCTCCAATCCTGATGTCATTTATTATTGAGTTTATATACTGAGCTTCCTAAGTGTGTTAAACTTTTCAGGAGTTCAAATTCCACTTACTCCACCATAGTAAATAATCAATCGAGGCCATCCTGCCAGTGCCGGGATTCTGCACCCACTGGCAGGTGACTTCGTGAGTCAGAAGGAGACATTATAGACTGGTATCATGTATATGAGTTAATATCGAACTTATGACTTTGTACTGGACTGGGTTGGGGTACTTTCTTAATGCTCTATTTCTCTTATATATAAACCATTCCTTTATATCCATATGTGTGTCTATGAATTTGTTCCTCTAGTCTACCGGGACTGACACACCACGGGTTTGGGATATCACCTGACTCCCCGTTGTTAGGCATCACCAATCTGTTTACATCGGATTGAAAGATCCCTCTAAATTTTATAATGTTCCTCAATATACTATAGCTCTATGACACATAAAGGTCATTGAATCCATAATCTCAAAACTCCTCAAAGCAGGCATGTTAAGGCCCACCCACTCTTCCTAAAACACACCAATTCTGACCATTATTAAATCTTAGGCAGCAGCTCACTTGTTCATGATCTTAGATTCTTCAGTCTTTGCTCTCTTGCTTATCCATCCATTATTCTCTGTTCTCTAGCATCCCACCCAGGACTCTTTACACAGCTTACGATTTAAAGGGTGCAACTTTCTACACCTCCTAATGAAAAGCCTCAAAGCCTTTTCCCCTTCACCAGACAGATCCCGGCACATTACATTCTCAACAAATGTGCTGGTGAGTCTTGCTCTAGGCTTCATAAATTTGTTGGCATTTATTCAGGCAAATGCTAGTGTCCATTTTCTTGTCCTTAAAGCTTTCTCCCAGTTTTCTCCTCCAATATGTGCATGGCCTACTATGTACCTCTTAAGGAGCAGTTCTCAACTTGTGAGATGCAACCTTTTTGAGGGTCGAACCCGTTTCACAGGGGACCCTTGATTCATAACAGTAGCAAAATTGCAGATATGAAGTTGCAACAAAATAATTTTATGGTTGGGGTTCACTAAAACATGAGGAACTGTATGAAAGTGTTCCTATACTGGAACACTTGATCTCTTAGTTACCTGGCTACCTCTTATATGTGGAGCTTTATGAATTTTCCTGTAAAGATAATTCCTTCATCCCTTCTAATTTTCTGTGTATTCACACTGTCTTTTCTACCATTCAAAATCCTGCTGTGTTAGCCTATGCGAAGGGCCACTGTTATAGGATAGCCTGCTATAATCTAGTCTCAAGAGGCCCCTTGAGCATCATATGCTTCATTAGGTTCCTTCTCATTAAGTGCCTTTTTGGCATTGGTTTAGTGGCTGTGTCTCCAAAAGACTAGACGCAACACAAAAATGTCTACTTATAAGTGGCGATTGAGCTACTATTTTGCTTTCATTTACTTCAGTAGGTGGACAATGGATATCCCTCTACCCTTTGATTGCTGTAAAACCTCCTGGGTGCCCAGAGCAATGTCATCCTTTGTATACCACACAATATTTCATGATAGAAACCTGTGTAAAACATGCAAGATTGCATAGGTTCTAGGATGAGAGTGGCAAATTTTGGACAGACAGAATAAATGAATTTTGGGTGGGTATGAACCCAACTGAGTGTCCCACATAACTTAATCAGTATATCTGTTGGCTCTTAATCAGTATATCTGTTTTTACAAATGTTTTTACAATACCAAATGTGAAACCAAAAAGATTTAGGGAGAGTTTCAGCATGAGACAGAGCAATCAATCAAAATACTGAGACTAGCATTGAAGGACTCAAGAAAATTACTAAAACTCTGGTTACTAAAACACACCTATGGTATGTTTTTTTCCAAAGTCCATGCTGTCATGGATAGCCTTCTGCACCAACAGACCTAGTCAGACTCCAGAAAATAACACAAAAAGTGGATGTCCAGACATCATTTTCATTTCCTTTACCTCTTAAGGAGCAGTTCTCAACTTGTGGGATGCAACTTCTTTGAGGGTTGAACGGTTTCACAGGGGACTACTGATTCATAACAGTAGCAAAATTGCAGATATGAAGTTGCAACAAAATAATTTTATGGTTGGGGTTCACTAAAACATGAGGAACTATATGAAAGGGTAGCAGCATTAGTTATGTTGAGAACCACTGCTCATCAATCTCTTAGTCAGACAAGGCATACCACACAATGGATTATGCCTCTCTCTGACAATTCCATCTCCGGGTAATGCCCAATATAACCAAAACAATGAAATCATCCTCAACCATTGAACTAATGGCCACTGAAATGCCTCTCCTTTCCAGTCAGGACACTGTCTGCCACCTGCTCTCTGAGGGTTAAAACTCATAGGCAGTGCCTCTACCAACTCTTGTAGCCAAACTCTCTTTTAGCCAAATACTGAGACTCAATGTGCTTCTCTGGAATATTTTTTCCTATGTGACATGTCAGGCTACACATGTCTATGGGTTGATGGGCATCGCAATTTTCTTACTCCAGACAAAACATTCCTTGATGAACGAGACATGGGCGACACTATACCAAAACAGAAGCATGGATACTCTACATGGTGCAAAAGAGTAGGTGTATCTCCTATACTTGTTGGAAATTGCATAACAGCAGCTTTAGCTACTGAAGTAAGAGGAAACTTTACTACAAACTCTGAAAACACTTAAGCATTGATATGGAAGATATAGGCAACACTCTTAAAATACAAATCCAAATTAATCCCCTACAGGATATGACATTACAAAATGTGTGATCTCTGGATTTGTTCACTACAAAAAAAAAGAGAACCAGTATTTTTTACAAGAAAAATATTGTTACTTTTTTAGTCAATCAAGCACCATTACAAAAAAGATAAGACCCTAAAGAAATTAATCCAATACTAACTAAAGGAGGTTGGAGATGTGGCATCCATATGGGAAGCCATCTTTCGCTCTTGGAAAGCTTGGACTCTCTGGCTCCTGTCACTCCTGGACCTCTCAGTCTAATAACTTTAAATCCATGCTTCAGCCTTGTATGTTTCTCTGCTTTCAAAGCTTTTTGCAGGAATGGATGCTGCCTTCACAAGTCAAACCTATGCAGAGCTGTACACAGCTGGTTGCAAACCCGGAAGCGCAGCCCGGACCATGCGGCAGCTAAACAGCGGTAGGTTTGTCACCATCCCTGTGCAGCGGGAAGCAGTTACAGAAGGTGAGACCTTCATCCATATTACCTATTATCAAAAGGCAGGAATAATGACTCCAGCTGAGCGTAAAACAGCTCCTGGCTATTTTTGAGTGTCTCTTCCCACGACTCTTGCTCACAAACTCTTTACTTTCTCATCTTGCCTTGTGCACCAAATCCTCCCATGTGTGTAACAGGCCACATCACCACCCACCCCCCAGCTTCATTCAAACTCGCCAGTCGGGAATGATACACTGTACTCTCCAAGCCCATGGTGCTCTCCTTCTCTACTTTTCATAGCAGAGTGGAGAAGGCCAGCAGAAGGGGCTGACCAATGAAGCCTCTTTCTTGATTCCCATACTCTGTCAGCTCCCCTTTTCTAGCAATAATATTTAAATTTAAAAATAAGATTTAAATTTATGCATCTGAGCTCATTATTCACATCCATACCAATTAATGTGAATTGTTTGTGAATGGTTCCTCTTAGTTAAAAAATTCCCACTGTGTTAATTTTATATCTTGCAAAAAAATCCAAAAAAAAATCACATATGTTGTTACCTAAAGACCATGCTATCATGTATATTTAAGATTCACTGTTAAATTATAGTTTAAAAAATTGACAAAAGTAACATAAATTGGTTTATTTTTACAGATTTTGTGACATACAATGATAACACATTTTCTCAGTAAATCAATATTATGTTACTTTTAGAAATCTATAAGTTGTCTTACTATAATGTTTATTATATATAATATATTTTGTACTTCCAGGTATATACTAGTCAATAGGAAATAGAAACTGTATCTTCTGTAGAGTGTATCTTCTATCAATTAAGTCAGTGATAAGCTACTATTCAGTAAAAAGAGACAGCATACAATATGTCATCTTAATTAGTGATCTCTATTTTGCTTCTCTGCACTCTATAGATTGCAAAGGCTATGTTGAAGTCACAGACAAAATTATGATTAAAAGATTTTTTAAGAGAGTTTATAAGTTGTAATGCCAATGAGAAATGCTCATGGTTTTGTGTTTAGTGATATGTTAAAAAGATCTTTCAAATCTGCTAGTTAATGCCCAAAGGGCACACCACTCTGCTGTAAGCCTCATCCTCTAGGAACTCAATTTAAGTTCCATGGGTCACAAAGCCAATTTCCCCAGTTAAGTGGTCAGATACACATGGCTTCACAAGCCAGTCTTCTGCTCAAAGCACCCACCTTTACTTGCTTTGTGGATTGGGCAGCTGATCGCTCTGTTCCACGTTCTCACTCCTGAGTCAGCTCCTGCTCCTCTGATGGTATATCTGTCTTCTGGGTCCAGGAGGTTCACTGCACAGGAATCTTGAGTTCATAAGACCTGCTCCATTCCTGCCTCTTGTTCGTAATCATGTCTCTGCTAGTGCTTCTCGGAGCCGTTGTTTTACACACAACATGATGATGCTCTAGGGAATCATACTCATTGTCACTCACAGAAGGATCCTATCAGTATTTTCACCATATTGTTACCAGACCCATGCAGGGAAAGTTGATATGATGGAAGTTAGAGACTTTGGATAGAAGAGTCATGTTAAATAACTCACTATCCCTGCATAAAGCATATGGTAAAAATCTCTCAATTTGAATAATTAAAAATATTTGTGACTCTCCATTCCCACCTTGTGGCAGTCACTGATCTGTGTCAATTTCAGCACTGGGAGTGTAGGGGTGGAGTCTAGCCTGTTAATCTGGAGATAGCCAATGAGATCTCTGTGTGGGCATGGCTTTCCCCTGAGAATTCTGGGAAATCTCATGATATTTTCCTTATGGAGTTGAGAAACAATCGCCTCAGTGGTTTGGAGATGCTCTACTGACAAGACAAGATGGCAACATAGACCCTGAGTCCTAGGAACTGCAGGAGTTGGAGGAGAAGCTGCACAGGCTTACCCTGATGGAATCAGACCTCTGAAGCTGGAAACGCCACAAAGAGAATCCTGCCAGTGCTGAGATGCTTCTACTGCCACTGGATACACAAGACTCTGCACCCACTAGCCTGTGATTGTCCTGGTGTCATTGCTTCGTGAGTCCGAATGAGACTTTATAGACTAGTAGAGGAAATAAGGGCTAATATTGGACTTTTATCCTTGGACTGGACTGGGTTGGGATACTTTCTCAATGTTTCATTTCCCTTGTATATAAACTTTTCCCTTATATCCATATGCATATTTATGAATTTTCTCTAGTCTTCCTGGACTAACACACAACTGAACATGTGCAAAGAGTTATGCTGATTCACTACACTAGGCAATGAAGACTAATCAGAATCCAGTACTGCTCATGTGAGGGTGCTTGACAAGTATGCTTATTTATATATTGTGAAAAACGATGTATGAGCCCCTAATAAAATGATTGAAAAAAAAAGAAAGAAAGAAAAGAGGAGCTCAAGAGGTCAAGTAGAAAGAAAATGTTTTGGAAATGATGATGTGCACTTGGCAACACATGCACAAATGTGCTTGATGCAATTGATGTATTGATTGTTATAAGAGCTGCAAGACCCCACAATAAAATAATTTACTTAAAAAAAAATCCAGTACTGCTCTAAATGACTGCTGTCCAGGACTTAGGTAGCCATCTTCATATGAGTAACCATGTTATCTTTAAATTGGCTAAGCGAGCAAAAAGATTTTCATTTTGGGACATTTCCCACCTCTGGTGGTCCTGGGCAACTTCAGTGAAGTTCCTTTCTTGCTCTGAACCATGATTCTGGCTTGGCTTAATATTACCTGTAAGCCTAATTAATGAATCTATCTAAAAATTTGGCTTACCTACATTGGAGTAGCTATAATTAAGACAATAAGTTGTTTTCAGTACATCCTAATAGGATCATAGTTGATGCTTGAAGAAAGATAAGACATCAGTTTGCAAAGATTGCATATCAAAGCAGCATGAATTCAGCTAAAATTGAAGCAAGAACAAATAGCACATTTACAAAGAAGCTAGCAGGAAAATGGTGAAATCATTGAAGCTTTACACATTTGTGTAGGAAAAACCCTAATGGAATCAGAAATTTTCAAATTGAGAACTCATGTTAAGGTGCAAGGAGATAATATCAGTCTTATAGATTAAGCTAAGAGTGGCAGACAATCCACATCGAATTGAGAGGAAACAATCTTGTCTATGCCTTAACCAAAGAGGAGCAACAGTTCACAGCAAAGACAAGAGCAGACATCATAAGCATCTCAAATCATCCAGGATACACAATTCTGATTGAAAAATAAAAGTTGAGAAATCTTTCTGCCAAAAAATTATATATGTTCTCCAATTGCTGAAGACAAAATGGATGCATAAACAAATGTGGGGAAGAAAGCCCACGGTGTTTCACTATCAAACGATATACCATCTAGGGTCTTAGAGGCTTGAAGAAAAACACGGGGACATCTAGCTGTAAAGCAAAAAAGCCCACGTGGAAGAAGTACATGAGTCTGTGTGATGGTGAGGTGTCGATAAATCAGGTATCAGACATCAAAGATCTAAAACAAAAAAATCATATCAATGTGAATGAGGGGGAGTGCAGAGAGGAGATGCAAAGCCCATCTGTAGACAGTTGGGAATCCACTTACAGAAGGGCCACAAAGAAGAGAAGGGGAAGATGGAGCACGGAAATGGGAACCCATCACAATTATCTAAATATAACTCCCTCCCAGGGGGATTGACAACAGAAAAGTGAGTGAAGGGAGACATTGGTCAGTGAAAAAATAATAATAATTTATAAATTTTCAAGGATTCATGAGGGGGGAAATAAGTTGATAACAAAGGCTCTAGTAAAAAGTAAATATTTTGAAAATGATGATGGCAATCTACATATCTACAAATGTGCTTGACATATGGATGGATGGATGGATTGAGATAAGAGCTACATGAGCCTGCAATAAAATGATTTAAAAAAAGAGCGCTTGTGTTCTCACTGAATATTCTAGAGCACTTAAAAAAATCTTTACCAGTACTATCCTGAAGAAAACAGTAACAATAGCAGCTAGCTACAGTTTTAACAAGGCTGAGTTAAGGCAAAAGAAAACTTGCCAAAAGCACAGATCATGGCAAACATTTTTGAAAGTGCCAAGAAATTTGTGTTATTACATCTCTGAGTTCCAAGGGAAAATAATAGTTGCTTTCTATGAGGGCATTTTGAGATAGTTAGCCAAAGATTTACTAGTAAAACAATTGGAAAAGCTTCACCAGAAAGTTCTTCTCCACCACAATACATCTTCTACTCACTCATTCAAAAAGGGCAATGTTGTTGGTGTTTCAATGGCAAATTATTTCGTATCCACTTTTCAGGCCTGACTTCAATCTTTCTGCTCTCTTTTTACTTCCTGATATTATACTACATTTAACAGGGATCCATTTTTCTTTAATTAACAGTGCACAAAAGACTGCTGTGGCATGGCTAAATTCTCAAAACTTTCAGTCCTTGAGACATGGATTTATTGGCTAGTATTGTCACTTACAAAAGTTCTTAACCATAATGGAGTTTATGTTTAGAGATGAAAAATTTTTTAATTCTCATTACATTATCCCATAAACTTTTAGAAGTATGTACCTTAGTACAGTATATTTATATTGGGTTGGGGTCTCAAGAGAAATGAAGTTATTGATATATATATATATATATATATATGGAAAGAGAGATACTTATATCAAGAAAATGGCCCACATAATTAAGCCTGAGTCCATTGTTTCCAAGTCCATGCATCAGATGCTAGGCTAGAGGCTTCTCCTGACTTATGTAGGTGTGGGATTGACAATTAGTAGCAAAACCAGAGTCTGGTAGCAGCAGAGGATGAAGAATTCAAAGTCAACAGGTCAGGGTATAGTTCTGGGATTACTCTCAGAATCCACAGGCAATATGGCAGGTTGTTGGTTCCAGTACAAAAAAAACCCAGAGGTTGATAAATCGACACCAGACCCAAGCAAATAATCCAAACTCAGCAAAAAGCAAATACAATTTTCCACAGCATTTACTTATATAGGATATAGGCTGCATTCCCAAATAAACTTTCTTTGAGTCAACAGAATTAGGGGTGTGACCTGAGTAAGGGTGCTACATACAGACTAATCTTTTACAAATGATTGGCTATGATTAGACTGTCAATCAGGTGATCAGCTTTTACCAGTTGTTGAGTCTTGAAACCACTGAAAGCAAAACATCAACTATCACTATATTCATATAGTTTGCTCCATTTATATAAGGATTTTAAAGTTTTATTTTTTAATGCCCTACTTCTCAGAAATGAATATTAAGCAAATTAAGATTTCCATTCTTTGAAAATTCTAGATTTAAGAATAACTAAATAGGGCTGAGTCGCGGTGGCATAAGTGGTTGAGTGTGGGACTGCAGACTGCAGGCTTGGCCGGTTCAAATCCAGTGGTGGCTCTTAGGAGCAGCGCTGGGCAGCTCCCACAACAACCAGAGGGCAGTGATGCTCCCCCAAAACAAACAAACTAAATAACTAAATATAACTAAGAACACTTTAAAAATAACTTCACTTCCACTCAGTTGATTCTTTCTCATAAAAAACTTATAAGAATTAAAACTAAGGATTTCCAAGACTATAAAGATTTATGGGAGTACTGGAATAAGTCCAGGTCAGGTGAAACAAGGTTTAGAGGAATTGTACCAGAGATGGTAAATCGGACAAATTAGAGTCAATTGAATGCTGCAAATGCTTTCAGGAACCCCAACTTTGGTTTCTCACTTGTGATAAAGCCTGGAGACTCAGAATCACCCCACAGTGAAGCTTAGAGCACAGCATATTAATTATTTACTGGAAATATTAGAGATACA